>JAYMSR010000407.1:0-14485 GCA_036897825.1 Plantago rigida
CCTATATTGCATAAGCCCCCCCCCTGTGGTGTCAGTTATTTAGCCCGCCCCATTGTGTTTAGAAAAATTACACGGATGACCTCTTTTTCACGAACATGAGCGAAAATGAAGCATTGTAAAGTTATACTCACCCTATGCTACTATCAAATTATATTGTGAAACTCAAGGTTTTCAAAGTGCATTTAGCTTGCTCTTCAAAGATTTGATGTGGGATGGTTTTATAAAGCACATGGTCATGCAATCACGAGTTGATTTTTATGAAGAGAGTCGATTCAACTAGTTCAAAATGTTTCAGGATTAATCGAATTAAAGGAGTAACGTATCTAGGTGTCATGCTATAATAACAAACTTATTTCCACTTGAGATAGAGGCATAGGGCATACACAACTAAGTACTCCCTTCCCTTCGTCCCTAATAACTACACCCACTTTCGTGTTTTGAGTGTCCATAAAACTAGACTGAATTTTATCTTTTGACCAATTTCATCTACTTTTTAATCTTCCGTACTTTACCTCATTTTTCATTAAAAAAGTAGACTACATAAAATGTATGCTAAAGCTAAACGTAATCGGTATGTAATTTCCCTCTTTGAAATAACCGGATACCTTATGGAGTGAGCATGTAAATTAGCAAGACTTTGTTTCTTTCCTACCTAACACTATCTATAAATCCTTTAGATGGATGAATAAATCTAACTTTGAGCTCCAAGAAAACATTCTCTTTGGTCCAAGAAGCTACTTGCATGCATGGAAGGTGAAAACTTTTCCTCCTACTTCTTCCCACAATCTTCTAATTTCCCATTAGATGATGGTTCAGTTCAATCCATTTTGGACCAATCCATGCAAACCCATTTCTCTTCAGATGATCATCATCATCAGAATATTGACTTGGCTGGTATTTTCTCTGCTGGTAATAACTCAATGGATCAAAACACAAACACAGATGTGCTTAGAAATGACATTATCAATGGGGAATTAGGGGATCAGAATCAAGTTTTGGTTGCGCGAAACAAGGCGAAAAGTGGTAAGAAGAAAAAGTATATTCCACCAAGAGTGGCGTTTCATACTAGGAGTGCTGAAGACATTCTTGATGATGGCTATAAATGGAGGAAATATGGCCAGAAATCTGTCAAGAATAACGTCCATCCCAGGTATATATTTATTTTATTTATTTTTATTCATATATATGTGGAACAATTAATATTGTACTAGTGATGATGATCAGTCCTTTAGAAATTAGAATAAATAGTTTTGAATTTTTTTAATTATGTGTTTAATTGTATGATATGATATTCTGAGAAATTAAAGCATGAAACTGGAAAACTGAATGTTCATGAATGGTTATTGAATGTTTGAAAACTAGTCAAAAGTTAACATAACTTGCAAGAAATTGCAAAGCCCCAAGTCATGTGTAGGTTTATTCATTTTATTTCACTTTTCTCCAAGCTTTCTTCTACTTTTCATATTTTTTATAAAAAAAATATTCTGCTAATATGGAGCTTGCTCTTGTATTCCATGTTATTAAATTGATTATATGACTTTTTCACACTTGCATTATTGATTACTGTGGTCATTCTCACCATAATTACACAACTAATATACACTAGTTTTATGGACCAATATTACCTTATTAAACTTAAAACATAATGTGTTTAATAGACCTACAAGTTTAAAACATAATGTGTTTAATAGACCTACATAATAGTTATATTACATGCACGTGTGCGATGTTTATAACAAAATATTTATGATACTAATATTAGATTTTGCATCTCCAAGAACGGGTATCTAGCACACCACTCTTCTTTTTTCTTTATCTGATTTCGTGGTGTTTAAGCTGCTTCTCATGGTTAGTGGTAACTTTCTCAATATATTCATTCGTCACCAATGCATGAAATGTGTCAATGAGGTAGCTCAACAAGCATCAAAGGTGTGTTTGTTTTCTTCAATTTTATCGAAAGCCAACTATATTTGGCCAAAAAGATCAAATTCAGCCTATTACCGTCAAATGTAGTTGATTATGTATACAACAACAAATGACTTTTCTTAAACAAATAAATTAACTGCATATCAGTTAATTAACAGTATGATTCTCAAAACAACGTAGCATCCTTACGTCACTCAACCATAAGAATCACTACTAAAAAAAGACAGAAAATGCTAATCCAAAATTAATTAAAATTTATTTGTGGACTAATATGGTCTTAAAGTCACAATAATAAGATTCTGATATTAACCTGCACATCATTATACTTTGCTGCTGCGAATACTAATTGAGCATAATCTTGTGTTCCATCTGTCTCCAAGGAGCTATTACCGCTGCACGCACCATACGTGCAATGTGAAGAAACAGATCCAGAGGCTCTCAAAGGATACCTGTATCGTCGTCACCACATATGAAGGAATCCACAACCATCCTTGTGAAAAGCTCATGGAAACACTCAGCCCCCTTCTCAGGCAGCTTCAATTTCTCTCAAGATTCTGAAAACTTGTAGACTCTATCGGGCTTCAAAATTTATGTCCAAGGAAAGATGGTGCATGGTTGACACCAGAAGCTTTATGAAACTGTAAAAACTGCACAAGCAAAAACTGATTATCAGCAATTAATGCCTATTAGTACATGAAATTAATGAACAATTAACATCTGCAATGTGCTGTCCCTGTACATGTAGGAATGTTCTCTAAATTCCAGGCTGTGATTAAGCATAACCAACAAACAAATTGATTTTTCCATAACAGATTCGTTCATCGACATTGACTTGAAATTCATTCATATAGCAATATGCAACAAAAGGATTCCGGCCATGGTAGTTCTATTTAAAAAGAACACTTGTTCATGACTATGATTTGTAATTGTTTGAAAGAATTGTAAGGATTTACAATGAAAAATAGGAAACTCAGTCGAGTAGTGCTTCGGCTGGATTATGTTAGACCACTTGGAAGTAAAAACCACAACTAGAAAAGAACTTTGAACTCAAAAAATGTGCATATTGGTCACCTTAATGTAGCAATATGACAATGGTGCAACCTGTTACGATGCTTATTAGGGTTTCATTTGCACGAACCACAGAAAAACAGAAAAGTGGAAATTTTTGTGACACGAGAGGATAGTAGTTTAGACATGACAAAGGAAATGCCAACCATGATTGGGACTTACATCAGGGTCTGTTCTGAGTTGGACCCTTTGGGCAAAACCAGATAAGACGTATCTGAACTTTCTTTCAGTTTAAGAGACTGCAAGAACTTCACAAGGATTTCCCTATCCTAACTGATGCTCACAACTGGAAGGTGCCTAATTCATGGGAATGCTGTGAGAGTTTTACTTTTCGTTGGCCAACCCATTCAAGCCTATATGACAAGTCAAGATTGTGAATCAGGAGTTTTAATCTATCCATTTCGCCCAATGTCTTCCCCTGCAACACACGGACGAATCATGAGAAAACATAAATGGGTTTTCATAACAGCATAATGTCTGTGTGCCATTTTCAAGCACCATTAACAATAAAGAGGCACGTAAGAGGTGGGTCAAATAAGATATATTTCGGAAGAGGGGGGGATACTCCATCTATCGCATTATAAAGGTAGCATTGGGCTTTACGCAGTCAGAAAAGTACTCCCCACTCGACAAATGACAAGTTCTTTTTTTACCACAATTAATTTAAATAATTAACTTTGCATTATTTTACTCATTCTCCTCAAAAGAAAATACTCCACAAAACATTTCCAAGGATTTTAGCATCTTGTTTTGGAAGAAAAAACTGTGAATAGTAACTTTGTAATGGGATAGAGGGTGTACATCAATACATCATATCAGCAACAGTGCAACCTGAAAGAAAGATGTAAAATTCCAGAAGGTTGCACACGCGCACGCACAAACATTATTAGGAGCTTAAATCAAGAAATGGTGAGAAGTTAAAGTATTTAACATTTTTCTTTTTTCTTGACATGCTTTTGAGTCTTTCTTATGTTGGTTAAATATATACCTTCTTTCTAATTTTGGTTTAATATTGAAGTACATGACTTGTGTATACCTTTTCCTCAATCCACAATATTAAGTAGTAGTACTAGTATATTATAAATACTGTGCAGGAAAAAAATAAATAAATAAAGTTCAACTACCTTGTTGGTCAAAAGTTCCAAGAGACAAAAGCATGGACTCAAAGATCTCATCGAGCCAAAAAGGAAAAGAGCATGAAAACAAATAGGCTTGGCGGCGCATGCACACAGTCACACTCATGTGTGTGTCATGCATGTATTGGATTAGTTACCTAGTATGTGCTCTTTACTATAGAAACTATATACAAATTAAGCACAGAACTGTCTGCAAATCCTTCCATGTTCTTGTCTGCAACTTCATTAATAAATTAATATATGCCAGAGTAAATTTATTCAAATGAGAGAGATTACTATTCCTTTATAATAACATTATATTCACTCATCTGGGTATCTAAGAAATCAGAACAGATCCGCATAACCAGAGGGAAAAAGAGAGTAAAGAAGAATTCAACTTTACCGGGGAATTTGCCAGTCCGTCCTCCTGCAATGCACTGGTCATTACGCTGGACCTAGTAGCATTAGGTGAAAATCCTTCCCAGGGAGGAACAAATATGAGCTTGGTACACTGGACAGGAACAAGATTACGGCTAAACTTTTCCCACCACCCAGACCCAAGTGACCACCACCGAATCATCAAGCCGTTCTCAGAGAAAGCAACCAGTCCCTGCAGAAAATATCAAGAAAAACTGAAATAACAATATATATATAAACTTCAATAATGTACTAAATGAAGTTTAATTACAATGGAGTAGAAAATTTCATTGATACTCAAGCTAACATAAAAATGTGATTCGCGTGTAAAGTTAGATGTTTCTTAACATGATACACGTACTTTTTGGACCTGTTGGATTGATCAATGTTAGAGAGACAGATGATGTGATGATATATGAGAGTTACCTCTCCATCTGGTGAGAAGCTCAGAGCTGATATCCCTGTAACAATGGCCATATCTGAAGTTCCTCCAAGAAGACTTGGAATCCCGAGAGGTCCGCTGGCATCCAGAATCTTTATCTTGCTCATGCTAAATAAAGTGATGATAAAACTGACAAGAGTTAGAAACATGCAATGTGCAAGATCCGACGACTACACAAGGACAATATATAAGCAGACTAGTGAAGCTTGCACTATAAGCCAAAATTTTATCTGCGGAAACTTCCGCTGAGATTTTTTGGCTCAAACCGAGTTGCAACCCCAACATACACCCCTAGGCAAGTCCTACTCCAAAATCAGGAGGCCAGCAGCCAGGCTCTACTTCGCAAACTAAAGTTTGGTATGCTAACCCTAAGAACGGTGTGAAACAAAAAAAGAAATTATGAGCCATCTCTTTTATAGTTCAAGTCCCAATACAAGACATCTCTATAGGATTCCCATTACAAGCAGATAAACAGAAAGTGCTTTGCTCGACAACAGGAAGAGCACGTTCAAGGAAAACATACGAAGAAAGATTTCTACAGAGGCTCTTGGAAGCAATCTAAGACATGTAAATTTTCCAAACTGCATGAATCAACACAGGTAATTGTCAACACATTGTAAACCTGTCATTGCCCCAATAATGTTATTGACACAGATATACAGCAATACATCATCTTCTTGTTGCTATATGAATATTAGATATTGAATGTGCATTATACTGTCAATATTGAATGTGCATTATACTGTCAATAAAGTAACTACGAAAGCAAAATTTTATCATCTGGGACCAATATATAAAAGCTAAACTAATACCAAAGCCGACTGCACTTTGCAATGTCAGATTTCATTTGTTACCTCTGCATGTCGTACACCCAAATAATAGCAGGATTAACTTGTGCAATAGCATCCCCAACTGCCAACCGGCTGGATGTATCATTTAGTGCCACCATGGGAAATACACGAACAATTTCTTGCATTGCCTTCATGGAACTTTGGAAGCAAGTCTTTCGCATTGTTAAGTTGCCAGGATCAATTGTCTGTAAGATAAATGTGACCACCTGCATACCTGTGTAGATGTTAGAAACAAAAGAATCCATATAGGAACCTAATCAAAACAATAATACATAGTAGACCAAATTCTATATTTAGTTTTCAAATGCAAGTTGCTAAAAATTGATCATTATTGCCAAAAAAATTAAAAATACAAATAATAGTAATAACAATCAAAAAATGTAAAAATGACTATCAGGTTCACAAAACAGAACTGCAGGCTGCAAGAATGATCAAGAACAAGGAAGAAACAACTTAAACCAAGAAGAATATGAAGGAACGCTGCATGAGCAAAGCACTAAATTGCATGGATTTTTGCCAATGTCGTGGAGAAAAATTCGATAAGAGATTTGGTAGAAGAGATCCTTTATGACCGTGCAGATATTTCAGAGAAATGACATCATAGTTCGTTCGGTGCAGGATTAGATGTGTATTTCAGCAGCGTCATCAGCAGCTTATTTTACCATTTTCATAGGAAGTCATCCTCATTAATACGTAGATAGATTCATTGTATGTGTACACAATATACTCAACACTTAATTCAAAAACACATTTGTAGCTGACTCATGAATTTTTCCTACAACTCTGATAATGATGTACGCTTGATCTATCTGCAAGGTCAAGTATTCAGATGAAGTAGCTATTCCATGTGGCATCAGTGTCTTTACTAACATAGGGGTCGTTGGTTCAAATACTACCTCCGCCAGCAAACATATTATCCATCTGTGGATAAAATAGGCATTCAAGACATCAAGTCTAACCATAGCCAGTCCACAAAAGATGGCAATGTCATGGTGGAGTTCAAATCAAATGCATCTTATGAGCATGTGTCCTAAGCTTTCCTGTTGGTTATATTGAATCCACTATGAAATCAAACATCTGAAAAACCGTGTAGGACAAGTAAAAATCATTTTGAGGGACTAAAAATTCACGTCTCTATTTCAGTGCCAATTTATGACCTTTTAAGTTTTAGCTATCAGTTGCTTGTGATAGTTTCCACCATAAGCACTACCACAATGAGGCTTGTATATGTGAAATGAAATCATGCCTTTTGAAACCCTAATTGCATTTTCAGTTTAACTGTTTGGTTTTTATTCTAAGGATCAAGTTGTAAGCAACTAGAAAGCTAGATATATAAGGTGTTGGGTTGAAACCACCAAGAATTGTCATCCCATCTAAAAGCTTAGCTTGGTGAGAAGTTAGGCATATGCCATTCAATCAATAATCCTTTATCCTATCCCCCTCACACGAGAGTCAATTATTTCCATCTTGGGAGGCCCATAAAGTGGCTAATATGCTTAATGGGGTGAAGTAGAATATGACCCCCAATGTTAGCCAAGGCTCTGATACAAGTTATGCGACAAGGAACTATATATTTTTTTAAACTAAAAGCTATGTATTGTCGAGAGTTAAGGCATCATGCCATTTATGTATAGTTATGGTTGAGAACTTGAGAGCTTAAGCATCATTTACACATAAATGATGCAGGGTAATGAAAGTCAACCATGAACGAGCATGTGGGAATCGTAAAACGGGTTCAAGCAGTACCAAAAACATTTATGGTTCAGGTCACCTCCTGAATTCCAACTTTTTGTAGCTACAAAGAATAGCTATTTTTTATTCCAATTATTGTCTGGGTTATCCACCAAGTATAGAAGAGGAGGGGTGAGAATAAATTTTCAACTCTGGATCTTAACAAGATATGAATTTCTAAATGAAACAAGTATATGAAAAGTGAAAACTGACACATGAACTCCACAAGTCTATTAGTAGTGCTGGAAAGAACATAAGGAATATGCATTGACATTATATATCTCAATTACGGCAAGGGTTAATAGTGAAATGTTTTCAAATACCTTGTCAAGATGTGGAGATAAGTTTCTGGGAGAACCACGCATAACCCTGATCAGAGTCATAAGTGACACTATATGAACAGGTGAATCTGATGCAGTAGACCAAATTTGGTGTTCAATCACGTGCAGAAATCCAGGTATGTCTGCCATTGCTAAACTTGGAAGAAGGATCCGAACCAAATACTCTCGAATGTTAACAGATGAAGCAGAATGTGCAGAAGAGTTGGCTGATTTACCACTCACACACTCCACTTGAAAGAATATATCTCCAATAAGGCGAGTTATTTCAGAACCAATGCATGAACTCCATGTACTCTCCATGCCCTCAGCCAGAATCTCTGCTGCAGCAGCACTATATTTCTCATTCATGGACATAACCAATTTTATCAGTGGATGAACTACCACCATGGGAAGCTTCTGCTTGACAAGACTAGGATACCAGACAGCCAGAGCAGCAGCTACCATTATTTGAGAACACATAGCATCTTGAGTTGTTCCACCTACACAGGAAATCCAGTCTTGCATTTCATATGATTCCAACCAAGAGACAATCTCTGTATCTTCGATAGGAAATTCCCCATGGAATTCTTGTGCGACATCAGGTTTAAGACACACCGCAGCTGAACTCTCATGCCCTTCTCTTTGCTCTCCATAAGGATATATATTATCGTTGACATGTTGATTGGCTTTTGGACAGCCCAGAGGATAGGGAATAGCCCGTGAAGCAGCACAATGGAAAATAGAGCGAGCAGCCATCTTCACATGTTCAAACTCATTTTGCCAAAAGCTTACAAGGAGCTGGAGTAGGGAAAATGGACAATCAAGATTATTATGATTATGCAGAGGTCCATTAAATACAAATAGTCCAGGTCATACTTGTCAAATGGTTGATGTCTTACATATAATGTCTTAGTAATAGGCACAAATAGGATTCAATCAAATTTCAGATATCAACATGATCAATCCATAAGAAACTACTTTACAGATGTTATTAGGTAATAAAAATTTTGTTTCTCCACAACTGTAATGTCAAGAAACCATTTTTACAACATCAGAATAGAATTTGTTCGCTAGAACCAATTTGTCGACATATTATTCAGACATTGCATTTTTTAAAAACAAAAACCAAAATGCACTGGCTCGATCTGTTTCATGTGAAAATGATACAAGTGGCAGTCACTATGCCAGGAATAAATGTATTATGGGAGAGAATGTGCACAAAGTACAGTTATTTGAGTTCCAGTATTGCCAATTGAAACAACAAGTGCTTTCTTCCTTATCTTCCATTATGAAAACCATAAGGGTTGTTATTTTTGTTCAATAATGACGTCACATATTGATTTTACTCATAAAGCCCAGAAAATACTATGTACATCCTTATACTTTCATACCTCATGTACAAGAACTTCTGAGTGAAAGCATGACGTGACACGACTTAAATATATATAGGCTACTGGTTAGAAATCAAAGTAAAGGAGTTTTATTACATTTGTTACTTATATAAGCATCGACAAAATAAAAGGGCTGGCTGCCATTGTTTGCTCCTAAAAACATGAAACAGTAAAGGAAACACTTTTAATCTACGGGGGGTCCGGGAAGAAAACAATAAGTAGGAATCAACTCAAGTAGCAGATACAATTAGTGACGGCAACTACAATTGATAGATTTTCTAAAACGAATGCCATATCATTCAATATGATATTGAGAGAAAATTTAGCAATTAACTTCACGTTCGCAACAATATCAAGTAAATATGCATTCACTAATGGTTTGATATTTCACCTGGAGTAGAGGAGCTTTTACATCCGATACTTTGTCTGCAAATTTTCGCGTATAGAAAGCTGCTAAAGCACTGCAGGAAGACATACAAATAATGACAGTGAATTAATCACATGAAAAATCACAAGAAGTTCCCATCTGGCAACTCTGGCGACTTAACTAGACTAGACATGCCTCAGCAACATTACGTTTACTAGTTAAGTCATATAAAACTACAAATATGCGATGATCACGTCCATACTCTCCATACCACAAAACATATATACAAAGTAATTACTAGCTGAGCATATTACACTTTTAAGCGTATCATACCTGCTGGCTGATGAATATGAGTGAGACAAGCTAATCAAGTGCTGGGCTAGGGACACCATTGTTAATGATCTCATGGCTGAATATTCTGCAGAAGATCTCCAGAGCTGCATTAATGATTTGTTTGGAGTTAGTCAAGTATCACGAAAAAATGTCATGAGCTTGTCTATTTTTACAACAATACCTCAAGAGTTGGAGCAGAACCTGGAAAAGTCAGTGTCATAGCACCCCTATCTCCCAACATACCCGAAGATACAATAAAACAAACAGGCCTTTTCAGCTTCATTTCAGTTATAAGCAAATTATCAAGCTCACTGTCGACATTCCACAAGTGAAGAACTGACAGGCTGAATTGAAGAAGATCTTCTTCAATCAAGTGAACCCCCTGTTGTGATGTCGGGTCAGTGGAACCAGATGAAACTGAATCGCTCTTTACATTCGCATGATGAAGGCTGGGCATCCCCGTTCCCAGTTCTTTTATAGGATCCTTTTGCCCTTTATGAGCATCATCTTTGGCTAGGATAGTTCCAGCACCCTTCGCATCATTGCTTGGTCCAGTATGACTGTCATCTATGGACAACTCCTTATTAGAACAAAGAGACATCAATGAAGTGAGATCAAAGCACAGTGTCGAAACTCCAGGAATCGGAGAAGAGCTTTTAATTGGTGCTTTTCACTTTGGAAGATAGCTGGGGTGGAGAACCCAGCCCTTGCCCCAGGTCCTCTGATAGTTTTTGATGTTGCAGATGTATAGGGTACACGTGTACCTTCTACGGGTTTCCTCAAAGAAATCTCCTTCTGAGAATATTTTTCAGTGGATTTTGACAACTTCAAATCATCCATTGACTGAAAAACTAAAGAGGACGCTGAAGTATTAGCGTTTGTCATACTTACTGACGAAATGCTTTCATTAAGCGCTGCAAAGAAATGATCAAACATTGAATGCGCAGCAGCTCCCCGAAGAATTCTCTCACGTGCACCTGTCTTGGCATCCCAAATGTATAAAATGTCAAGTGCATCAGTTTTTTCTGAGAGATGCGGACATAGACATGCTATATAACCTCTTACGCCATCCCATGCAACTTTTTCAGGAAAGTATAGATGTCCAGGAAACAATCTCTCTACTCTTGAAGTCTGAAGGGAAACGAATGAGACACAAGAGTCAACGCCGACTGTCAAAAAGCAATCACTCCACGGGTATTCACTTTGATGTGGAGCAAGGATAATTTGGCGTACTGGAGCTACATGTTGGTGCAAAACAGTAATAGGATTACCAGAGTCAAGATCCCAAACACGGACAGTGCAATCCATACTTCCTGACAGCAATACATGATGTGATGTGCACCCTTCAGACTTACTCACCATTTCATGTGAAGCTAAACACAGAACAGCTCCCCCATGCCCTGAAAGATACTGCTTTTCTCCATGTGATTCTGTTTTCACATTAGGGCGTTGACTAAGAGAATCTACTGCTGTGAAAAACATGTCAAACTTAATGATTTGAATGTCACCATTGAATAAGCCATAAACAATGGCATACGGTGCTAGGTGGTTTTCAGATATAACCATCGAAGAAGACACTGCTTGCTCTCCTTTGTTAGTGCCAAATCTGAGGTTACCATCCACATTGGCAGGAGACACTACATCATATGGAGGAGCTTTATCACCAATTGAATGTATTTCTTCATCAGAAATGTAGTGGATTTGGCCCTGAACCTCACGTACATATAAAGCAGAGTCCATAGTCCAATTATCAGAAAGGCTACATTCTGCGACCAAGTTACATTCTGAATGGATATCCTTTTCCTGAGGCAAAAGCCAAATAGTAACACTAGGTTTCCATAACGCATGTTTATTTACATGGTAGCAAAGTGATTCAACACGCAAAAGATACGTATTTAAAGGTATAAAAGAAAAGGATAGACTAATGTCAGAAGGGTGCATCACAGCGGGGATTGTATATAGAAGCTTGCACGTGAAATTGCTGATTGAGTATGAGATCCCGTATATACAAGCTTTACCTCGGTTATTCCATACCATAAATTTTTCTGCGATACTATTACTCGATATCCCTTCATCATTGCCCACAAATATGCCACCTATTACATACAAGTCATCCTCATGACAAAGTTGATCATCTGTAAATATTATCTTGCCGACAATAGTGCCATCATGTGCTTGCCTAAATGTTCAATGTGTTTGATGCAGAAGGCCTAAAACATGCCCATGCTTTGAAAAAGCAACCGACAGCCCTTTATCTGTGGAGTCATCCATCCAATCTGTCACTTCTAAAATCAATGAATCCTTTGGTGCCCCAGGCACAAGTGGTTCCTTAGGATCAGCATTCTTATTCATAGGCAAATTAAGTACTTTACCAAATGAATCAACAATCATCACTAATTGCTTCTCCATGTCATCTGAACGAGATACTATCGCCATTGACTTCAAAGGTCCCAGAGTTACATTACCATGGAAAACTGTTTCTACTATTGCAAGAGTATATGAGTCAATGATTATAACTGTACACTTCGAAGGATTTGCATCTTGTAATTCTCTGTCCTCTGTGTTGTGTAACTGGTGCCCTTTATTTAGAGAACAGATGATACATACGTATCTCATTTGCCAGGTAACGACTTGATCATGAATGGACTCCCTGCCCAAAGGGGGATTTTCCTCCTACTACTACAGTGCCCACTTGTTCTGCTCCAGACGCACAATACACCATCAGTGCAAGCACTTATTAGTGCATGGCATTGAACTGAATTAGGATTCGATATCATATTACTACTGTTGGTGAACTCACCACTAACAGAATCATCATCAGGAACACAAATCCCGAGATCAGCTACAGGAGCAGTATGGCCACACAACATTGCAACAGGTTTCATTTCCTGACATATAATATCATATAATCAAACTAGTAACTTGCAACAATAGAAATATACTAAGATCAAAATAACAAAAGGATCACTATGCCACCCAGGCAAAATAGGTAATGGTATATTTACGTAGGGTACCTAATAAAGCCATATATAGTTCCCAGCAGAGGTGTAGTTGCACGGGAGCGATACTTTCAGCAAAAATAGAGATTTTTTTAGCTAGAGTATGAGATTATATCCACTACAGATGCCAAAAATCTTTTCCAGGTGACAGTAAACAAAGTAGCAGGGAGAAAAAGTTCGCATTTTGCAATCAATATGTCAAGCTGGTAACTTTTCTTCCCAAGCACACATTATATGGGTAGATAAAGAATGTGTTTGGTATATTGGAAATAGAAAACCTTCTCTTATGCTTACGTGAAATTCTCTTTATACATATGTAAAAGGTGCTGGAAGTCAGTAAAATTGTTGCAATATACATTGGTAATTTATTAGCTTCTTCTAGTTCCAGTTACATATATACTACTCATAATTATAGTACTCCTATCTTAAATTTATGAGATCAAAATTCCAGTTCATCAAGCTATTTTAATCAACAGATACTGCAGATTACGGACAAGGTTCCATTAAAGTTGGATCGTGTCTCAGGAGACCTTTTATAAAGCTCCTCTTAATAATTCCTGAACATATAGCATAATGATCAATCATTTTCTATTTTAAACTTCAACCTTCAACTTGAACTAAGCTTTTACAGCTGCTCACACAATATTGAATAGAATTTGGCACAATCAATGACTTAGTGTAATTGCATAAACTTCAAATAACTAAAATCACACAAATGAAAGTGAGTAAATAATGAACAAGTCATCAACCAGAAGTATCCGAATTCAGCATTTGAAGCGCAAACAAAATAAATCAGGCTAAGAATAGCCCTGGGCAATTGAGAAACTGTAGTATTCATATCAAACTGGAACAAAATAACGAAGAGATGGTGAGTGAAGAAAGTGATTACCACTTTATCAGGAGAGGAAACGAGGTTCCACCATATGATGGAGCCATCAGATCCGCCGGTGTAAAGAGTAGGCGGTTCCCGGATTACGGCGGTGGATGTAACTCGCTGAACCGGCGGCGAGCCGGACCATATGCAGGCCACTGACTTACACTTCATCGGAGACTCGATCACTGGTTCACATAGGCCGGTTCAGAAATCTTCAGTGTTTTGTTCAGAAAAAGAGGAGTGGTATGATCGGTGAGCTGTAAGTGCAACAGTTTGGAGAGAGAGAGAGTAAACTCGGAAGTGTGAGGTGAGGTGACATCAGTAATTAAACTTAGCACATGGCGGAGATGGATTAAATCTACTACTAGACTATTTGGAAGAGATTCGCTATTATTAGTGAAATACTTGACATTGATTGATAATGAAATACGGAGATATGGAATAATGCTCTCAAGTATTTGAGAGATTAATTGATAGTCAAGGACTTGAGAGATGTAATTATGTGAAGTATATGTATAAGGTTTAAGCAAGTATTTAAATCATTTTATTAGTAAATATTTAAATCATTTTTTTTTTATATAAGGCAATTTACATGTGAGCCCCTGTTAGATTGCCACTCAAATTTTTGGAGTGAATTTTGTCCTATATTTA
>JAYMSR010000408.1:0-14460 GCA_036897825.1 Plantago rigida
TCCCTATAAGGTGATGATGTTTCAGAGCATAAATAGGTTGATAGTTGAATGAAATTGTAAAATTGTCTCGATTTGAAGAAGATTGGTCACTACTGATTTAGTATATATTTCTTGAATAAAATTAAAACTGGTAAAAACTGACGTTGTCTGAATCCAAACAGAGCAAGTCGGAAGAGGTACAAATTTGACGTCTAATAAGAAATATTATTGACAATATAAAGTTGTACATAATGTAACAATCATGGCAACAGCCATGGAATTGCAGCTAGATCAGAAATATTTGTGAAGCTGTTATTATTTTTCCGGGCTATAGTTTTAGGAAATATTTGTGTGAAATGCCATTGTTCTGCTTCCATGTCTTTCTCAAATTTAAATTCATATTCTTTACCTTTCTTTTCTGTGTTCATTATTTTTATATCTGTTGACCATCATCCAACTTTCCCTAATGGATTTTTGTCTTCTTCTTCTTAGTTGTTTTCTCAATAATTTACAGGGTATTCAAAAATTATATTCCCCATTTGTTACGGGTTAATCAGTCCACACATCATGTCCTCAATGCTCTGCTTCAAAACTTGGTAAGATAATGAATATGCTGACGCAGTGAGTTCCTAATATGCGACTGCAATATGTCACTAATTGGTCATCTGACATTAAAAAACGTGAATGTGTCGCGTGAACCTAATTGGTGGAGATAGTATTCTGAACCAGCAACATATGTTTATGGTTCCCGCTTAGGTTACAAATAAGGAATTTATAATGAATTTATTCTGCAAATGTCTTTGCTATAGACTTATAGTCACTGCTGATCTTTGCAGACTAGGTCAGACCTGAAGTCTGGTGCTCTGCTTGGTTGTCTATTTAATCCCAATTTCATTTAGTACTGATTGATTTTCCTGTGAATTCAAGGGCACAGTGTTGGAGATGGCCAAATCACTAATATTTCCTGTTCCACTTTTGACTGTTGCCTACCAACAAATCCTTGCAGGTAGGCATTCGTAGCCATGTTAGGTTTTGTCCGGGCTTAGTATGCTATAAGTGTCAGACCCAGACATAAGTATGGTCCATTTCATTCTGATTTTTGCTCAGTTCCATGACTTTCCTGACAGGTTCTTGTCATGTTTCGAGTGAGCAGGAGGACGCAACATTCCTGAAAGTAAAATAATGAATCATTTGTTGCTGACATTCTATCAAGCTCACTGACTGATAGCCAGAGTTCTAATTTCCTTTTCCAACTGCAATTGTGTGCCCACAGGTCTGGGGAAAATTGTCCGGAGTTAACGTTTTCGATGCAGCTAATGCTGAAGCATACAACCCGGAAGAATTGGCAATTCAATTATCAAACAAATCCCAAACTGTGAAGCGAATTGGGTTCATTGGACTGGGAGCTATGGGATTTGGCATGGCAACACATCTGGTGAAATCGAATTTCTCTGTGCTTGGTTATGATGTAAGTTGTCATTGCCCTAGTAAACTCTACGCGTTCATCCCATTTACTATTTACCTGCAACAGAAATTTTAGATGACTGCATGGACTGATGGAGGCTACATATGAACGGCATATAAGTCTTCACTGTGAAGTTTGTCCTTATATTGTGGTTAACATGTCATACTTTTCTTCCCTGCCACTAATTGGAGGATTAGGATTTTCATTATAATCTCTCTAAATGATGTTTTTTTAAGCTGTTGCACAGATTTCCAATAGTAATCAAACTTGATGTGCCTTTCGGCTAAAAATATAGGCTAAAACGCACTGTATATAGTAAACAAGAAACTGGCTTGGTGTGAAAATCATTTTGAAAGAGTTAGAGTAGAAGGTGCTACCTATCTCCGTTATGAGATAGAGTCTCAGTCATTCCAAGTTGCTATTAGAAGTTTGGCTGTGCTGTTAGATGTTACAGTAATGGTCTTTTGTGCAACCAACGCTAGGAATCAGAATTGAGTTTGAATTCCTTCTCTCCAGCTTATATTGTTGCTCCCTGTGCATGTGTGTGCTCTAGAAGCTTTAATCACTTAAAGGAATCAAAGTTTTGATCAATTAATTGAACTAGGTGTATGGACCTACACTATCTCGATTTTCAAATGAAGGTGGCATCGCAGCGAGCAGTCCGGCTGAAGCTTCAAAAGGTATGGAGAATCCTAGAGAATTACAGTGTTATTATTGCAGAAATATTAAAAGGTATATTATTTCCAACAGTCTATAAGACAAACTATTTCTTTGGTTGTTTGACATAGGATGGTGGGGAAAATCACTTTTCTTACCATAAACCCTAACCACAATTTGTGCAACGTTACTTGCAATCAGATTTAAAATCTGCTAGATTTTTTGGTCTCGTTCCTTTTTAAAAGGCCTCCTTTAGGATGGGAGGTTCACCAAAGTTATTTTCCGAGTCCAGGATTATTTCCAAGCTGTGTGTGTTGCATTTGGGCAACCTATGCCAGTAATTCTGCCATTACAAGAAATTGAAGCTTGAAAGGTTTCATATTTTATTTTATTTTATTTACCAAAAAGTTAAAGAAGTGCACTACTGTAACATACTTCAGGAAAAGGATCAGGGCCTTTGTACATGATTCAGCTATCTTGATGCAGAACTGATATTAAGGTTGATTTCCTTGCATGCATTCGCTGCATGATTTCTCTTAAGATATCTTGATACTTTAGATATTAAGGATAAGGGCCTTTGTACATGTCTGAAGTTAAGCAGCGAATGCCAAAATTTTAGTGTCACTGATTTCTCTTAAAAACAACAGTGGTTTAATTTTAGATGTGCTGTGCTTTTCCTCTAATGAATTCTTTGTCACGCATAAAGCATGAAGCATATCATTATTAGAGCTTACTCACAAAATGATTAGTCACCATTTGAATTTTGAGTTGGAAATCCACATTGTATCCAGTTTTCACCGTCACATTCTGTTTCCAGATGTGGATGTACTGGTTATAATGGTCACAAATGAATATCAAGCTGAAAGTGTTCTTTATGGCGATAATGGTGCAGTAGCAGGTCTGATGCTTTTTTTTCTTTTGTTTTCTTTTTCCTTTTCCTTTCCTGCTGTTACGCCCATCTACAGAACTGACTGTTCATTCATGTTTGTAGCACTCCCGTCTGGAGCCTCAGTTATCCTCTCATCCACTGTTTCTCCAGCATTTGTCAGCCAGCTGGAGCAAAGATTGCGAAGTAAGTAGGTTCCAGTTCCTATGATACCATCATACTATGATTATGTAACTCAGATACTGCAGTTGATTCAGGTCATGAGTTGGATTTTACCAACAGTCTGTATATAGCCTGTTCTATTAGTGGCATGTTCTGAGCATATGAGATAACACACTTATCATGTTATCTTTATACCTGTTCAATGTTTGTGTATACAATTAACACCAACTTTCCAGAATACTGAATCTTTTCTCAATTTTCGATAGAATGGATTTGTCTTTATATTTGTCGGCTTTTACGTAATTCACACGGCCTGCACTGCCTTTTTTTTACAGGTGAACAGAAGAATCTGAAGTTGGTGGATGCTCCTGTCTCTAGTGGCATGAAGCGAGCTGACAATGGGACACTCACTGTATGAACATAATAATTCCCTTTCTTTTTTTCATACTAGGAAAATGAAGACGTCGAAATCATATAATTTGGGTATATCGTTCTAAGTAGCAACTGAAAGTAACAATATTTGTTCCAGATAATGGCATCAGGAGTAGATGAAGCTCTGGAGCATGCCGGATCAGTTCTTTCAGGTCAGAGATGTTCTTAAATAGGTTATCAAAGATAGTTTGTGAATGACAGTCTGAAGCACTATACATGGAACTAAAGTTATTATGGTTAATGTGCAGCATTAAGTGCGAAGCTTTACATTATTAATGGGGGTTGTGGAGCTGGAAGGTAATCACAGTTGAATTTTGGATCTCAAAGTTGAGTTTAATATGCTATTTACATTTGATTTTTCATGATACCTTTTAGTGGAGTAAAAATGATGAATCAACTGCTTGCGGGAGTTCATATTGCCTCAGCAGCCGAGGCACTGGCATTTGGGGCTCGAATGGGTCTTAATACTAGATTGCTGTTTGATGTCATCACAAATAGCGCAGGAACATCATGGTAAGCCTGATGCACTTCATAAGCAGTCATTGTTATATTTATTTCGGCATCTTCTTAACTAAATTTCCCTATTTGGTCTTTCATGTGATTTCTCTTTCAAACATTTATATCATGTACTATTATATCTGTTAGGCTTTAATGATTCTTTCTGTTAAGTATTCAGGACTCCAGACTTGATGCTGCAATATTATGTTCTTATGCCCGAGAGGCATGCATGATTTCAAAATGCTCTTATGGGTTTGAATCTTGTAAAAAAAGGCTATTTCTAAATTAAACGTCAAGGGTTCCATGATACTTTTACTTTTCAAAATAAAATAGAAAAGGTCCGTAGCATACAAAAAGTGGTCCTAAAATTCTCTAATTTTGAAAAGACTGTCACGTAGATTTCAAAATGCTGTGTAGATCATAGCGTTGACAGGTGCATCTATTGGTTAACAGTATTGTTAAATTGCAACCATGGAGAGTAACCTTTATGTGTATCTTGCACTTTTTTCTTGTATTTTTCCTTCTTCGTTCTGTCTATACCTTTATTATCAAGTAAACAAGATTACTTCCATTCCTGCTAAACATGTCTTATGCCATTTAAGGGAAGAATCCATAATAGGTACCTCAAGTTGTAACATTTTGCTTTTTGGTACCTTATGTTGATGGTGTACAATTTAAGGTACCTTATATGGATCTTTCCCTGCCATTTCATATAGCCTATATAAGCTCATGATCTGAATTTGTATTTTATGTAAACAGGATGTTTGAAAATCGTGGTCCACACATTGTGGAGAATGATTACACACCGTTATCTGCACTCGATATCTTTGTGAAAGATCTGGTATGATTGATGTCTGCAAAAGCATGGAGTCATATATTTCAATTAACACATTTTCTCTTATACTCTTAATACATTTTTATTTTTTATTATTATGTTTTTCGCAGTTTCTTTTTGGTGTTTGTTTGGGGTTCTTGTGCCAGGGTACATCAGTACATGATCATTATTATTTTTCAGGGCATTGTTTCTCGTGAATGTTCCTCTCGCAGGGTTCCTCTTCATGTATCAAATATTGCACACCAACTGTTCTTATCAGGTGAGCAATGGGCGTATTGGTTAGTATCAGTTTCTTATTGCCAAGGAAGCCTCATCTGTTTCAGATAAAAGCTGACACCACATGACCATCCTTGGTTTTTGGTATTTCTTATCCAAAGTTTTGCTTTCTCAGTAACAAAATGTCAGTGGGAAGCCTGGATTATATCTATTAATTCTTACGTTAACTATACATACTAATTCTAGTTTTATATCAGATGATAGTCTAATTAGTAATTCATGCAACACGCCACACGTTGAAAAATACAGCACCCGTGTGATACTGCAAGGATACATGCCTCTCTCTCTCTCTGTGTAATGCACAGTTCTCCACGTGCCCAGTTGGAGCTTATTTACTACTTTGAATAAACAAGAAACCAGAGAGGTTGCGGGTAGAAAGTTAAAATCCTCTAACTTTAGATTGTGTATTTAAAATTTGCATCAAGTCTTGAAACACAAATGCTGAGGTCAAGGTATGAAGGTCTCCGTTAGACAGTTAAAGATTTATGGTGTCACAAATATAAGTTTGTCATGATTTCTTATGTCCTCTTTGGTTTGTTTTTTTTGTTAAAACCCAAGGGTAGCCTCACAGTCACACTACAGTCCTCCACTCTACCAACTGAGCTGAAGGTGGCTCGTTGCCATGCTTTCCGGACATATATATAACTGTTAAAAGCGAAATGGAGTAGAACAAACCATTCTAACATAATGTCTTACAGAAGGGTCAGGCATCACTAAAGTACCAGGGTCAAACATTATTAAAGTACAGAAGCAATCTTTATTAATTTGATTAGGTAACTCTAATAGTTATGTTTTACCTAACAGGGTCGGCTGCTGGATGGGGCCGAATTGATGATTCTGCTGTAGTTAAGGTTTGTGCTTTTGATGTCCCTCATAATTATTTCTATAGAAATCTTTGAGTTTGCAGTTAAAATCAATGGGATTAGGTATATGTTCTGTCAATGTAGAGAATCTACACAGTAAGGCAATTGCATTTTTTTTTGTCTTTCTTAATTGCAAATCATACAGGTTTACGAGACACTTACGGGAGTCAGAGTTGAAGGGAAAGTCCCACATTTTGAGTAAAGAATCAGTGCTTCAGTCTCTTCCACCAGAATGGCCCACAGATCTTACCGGAGATATACTTAGCCTGACCCAGAAAAACTTGAAAACTTTAGTTGTTTTGGATGATGATCCTACTGGAACCCAGACTGTTCATGATATTGAGGTTTTGACAGAATGGTGAGATAACTCGTTGTTTAAATTATGTCTGTACTTTTTAACCATGATGGATAAAAGATAAATTCTCAGTTGGATGGTTAAAACTTTCTAATAGAATTGGTTGTATTGACCCACTAACAAGGTTCATTAGGAGATTTTGTTAATCACTATATCTTAGAATTTAAATAATCAACATGTAAATGCTTCTTAATTGTAAGAAAGCAACTTATGCTATCCTCTAGATGTATGGTATATCTTGACGTTATGTTCCCATTTTGCAATTCTCAATTCCTGCACTCTGACTATGACGACCAAGTTAGACATCATCTTGGTCTTCCCGTCCATAGATGTGTCGAATAGTGTAAAATGGACATGAAACCTATTAAATGAATATCTCTTTGTGCTAAACTACACATATATAAATACATTAATTTGTTTTAGTCTTGCTATCTTGCTTGCTTTTCTTTTTTTAATTTTCTTTGGGTTGCCTTTGGTATTCGCTACATGCATCTAATCTGCCGGAGCCTTATTGGGCACTTTTAGGGCGTGGCTCGAACCTGCGACCTTGATCAAGTGAACTCAACCCCCTTGTAACTCGAGCCAACAGCTGTTCGTGCTTGAGTGGTAAAATCAGGTCTTAATCACCAGCACAATTCTTAAACTACAGCGTGAAGCTAGTCCAAAACTGATTTTATTACGGTGCATCAAGAAATGATCACCTAGCCTACTTAACATCTGTTCTTCCTCAATTGAGCTGAAACTTTCATTAGTTTTTCATGTATTTGACATCTTAGGATATAAGAATCTCTCAGCCGAGACAGTGAACGTTTAGGTTTACCTGACTTTGTTTTGCATCAACAACTTGATGAGAATGATTCATTCTGAATGAATCAAGAGCAGATAGCATAAGGAGAACAACTGAGAATCAGAATTCAGAAATGATGAGGGACCTCTACGATAACTCTAGAATAAGACAGTACTTGTAAATTGTTGGAAAAAATAGCCTTTTGTGCTTTGGTAAATTGTTGTTTACCTCTTCCAATAACTATAACTCTAAGGGCCATTTGCAGATACATATAAGCCAACGAGACACCTATTATTTTATTTTATTTTTGGTTTTTGTTGAGTAAAAACAAAATATAAACCACAGTGTGAACGTACATTTACTTTCTCTTTAAAACAAAAGGTGGGAAATTTTCTGTGGGAGTGTTTTCAGTATCATAGAATATATCTTAAACGTGCACTTCTGTGTCCCTTGTTTATTAGTATTATTTTTTGTTTCCTTTCTTTTCTTTTCTTCCCTTCTATTTTGTTATAATCCTTCAGTAGCAAAAAAAACTAGAGTTGAAGGCCTAGCAATGTCATTTCCAGTAGTTCCCATTTTTTACTGCTTAGCTTTCCCTTAGGGTCAACTGTACAAGTGAACTATCTTAGCCTAAAATATTGATTACTTGAATTTGTTGTTTCTGATTCTACTTCATTATCAGGAGTGCTGAGTCACTTGTTGAACAGTTCAGTAAAAGGCCCAAATGCTTTTTCATTCTTACGAATTCGAGGGCATTAAGTTCTGAGAAGGTAAAATAATCCTTGTTTTCCTCCTTCCGTTGAGAGGTGAAGTCAGCTCTGCTTGGAAGGATGCAGTGCTCTATAATTTATGTTGTTTTTAATATAGCTATGTTTTGATAGGCTAGCGCACTAATAAGAAAGATCTGTGGCGACTTATCTATTGCTGCAAAAAGGGAAAATGACGCCCAATATACTGTGGTTCTGAGGGGATATTCAACGTTACGAGGTCATTTCCCAGAGGCAAGGACTTTGACCATACCACATCGCATGATTTTGTTAACTGTTTATCATGCATGTGTAAGGTTTTGCTTTTGATATGTCTAGGAAGCAGATACAGCTGTTTCTGTGATAGGTGATATGGCTGCGTGGGTAATTTGCTCCTTCTTCCTACAAGGAGGTCGCTATACTATTGGTGACATACACTATGTTGCTGACTCTGACAGGTATTGCTTGATCCCCTCTTCCCCTGCATAGTATTTTCTGGGACTGATTAGATACAGAACCTGTAGTTCACAGAAATTGGAGAAAATAAAACGTAAAACGTTTGAAAAATTACACTCTCACATAATTACAATGTCCCTCCTGTTCTATTTATAAGTAAATAAATAATGATTTTACAATTAGCATATAGTATATCCTCAATAATGTATGATAAGAACCCTATTACTCCAATGATTAGTAATGAAGTGGGGCACTACATATCTGCAGGCTCATCCCTGCTGGTGAAACAGAATTTGCTAAAGATGCTTCGTTTGGCTATAAATCATCCAACCTGCGGGAGGTATAATATATTCTCACATCTATGAGAAAAAATGGCTAATTAGGAATGTCTTAAAGAATTATTGTGTTTTTAATTTTGTTTTTAGTGGGTGGAGGAGAAAACTGGAGGTCGGGTACCAGCAAGCAGTGTTGCATCGATATCCATCCAACTGCTGCGGAAAGGTGGACCTGAAGCTGTTTGCGAGCATCTCTGCAGTTTGAAGAAGGTACGAATTGTAGTACATTGTCAAGATGAGTTATAGTTGCAACTTTTACGAAGTCGTTCCTATCTTTTCTTAATATTCTGGTCATTGCAACAGGGGTCTACATGTATAGTCAATGCTGCTAGTGATAGAGACATGGCTGTATTTGCTGCCGGCATGATTCAGGTAATTTCCTTGATTCTGTTTGATTTGTCGTAATACCTCGTCAGTTTTAGCTAATTATTCAATGGACGTGAAACGCTGTTATTTATTAACTCAGCTGCCATCTGCCCATCTTTAATAGGCAGAACTGAAGGAGAAGAGCTTCTTATGCTGCAGTGCTGCTAGTTTTGTTCCTGCACATGTTGGAATCATTCCAAAAGCTCCTCTTTTGCCAGGAGATATTGGAATCTCTGGGGAGAAGAGTGGAGGACTTATTGTAGTGGGTTCCTATGTACCCAAAACAACAAAACAGGTTCAAATTGCTACTGTAACTTATTAACATTAGTGTCTGTTAAATCTTTCATCTGCTGCTTTATGGAGTTTCTATAATCCACAGGTTGAAGAACTACTTCTGCAAAGAGGTCATGCATTGAAAAAACTTGAGGTATTCAAGATTTCTTACATATGAAAACATTTACGTCATTAGTCGCTGAAAAAAGTCTTTGAAAAGAGAAGAGTCAACGAAGAGATAATACTTTAGTATCCACGATTTTTGCCTTATATTGTCCTGGTTAACAGGTTTCTGTGGATAAGATTGCTATGAGGTAAGTTGAAGAAAGAGAGGAAGAGATCAGTCAAACTGCTGAGATTGCTGATGTATACTTGAGGGGTGGCAAAGACACTCTAATAGTGACCAGTCGGCAGCTTGTTGTAGGAAAAAGTGAGTGTTCTCTAGTAGAAATTTATCCTTGTGCCATTCAAAAATTGTTCTCAACTGTCTGTCTACTGAATTCTGAAAGAATCACTATTAATGAAAATGTTTGAAAACTGCTAATGAACATGTCTGAAACAGCTGCTTCCGAAAGTTTAGAGATCAATTACAAAGTAAGCACGGCTCTTGTGGAAATAGTACGCAAGATTACTACAAAACCTCGTTACATCCTTGCAAAGGTACTTCGATTATGCGTCCTGTGCTCTACCTTCTTCCAGCTTGTTGAATGATACCAAACATCTACTCTTAATTGTCACATCCTTTCAATTATGTTATTGGCCATCTTCTTCACATGTACTTCCTTAGTTTAGTCTTCATTTACACTCCCCCCCCCCATCTGTTATCCTTATTTCTTGGTATCGTTTCACTTCTTTAACTTGTACTGCACTCTCAAGGTACTGTGGAAGTCATACTATTGAATAACCAACTTATACAAAAACTTAAGTTCTAGAGAATCTAATTAGTATTAGTTTTCTAGAGGAGGCAAATATTTGAAACGGTAGATGGCCTTAAAGTATTTGACAAACAAAAGCTTGTTTTCTATTGTAGGGTGGAATTACCTCTTCAGACCTTGCGACAAAAGCTCTTGGAGCTAAACGAGCAAAAATAGTTGGCCAAGCTCTGGCTGGGGTGCCGTTGTGGCAGCTAGGTCATGAAAGCAGGCATCCAGGCACCCCTTACATTGTTTTCCCTGGTAGAGTAACAAAACATAGAAAGTAAAGTTCCTTGCATAGTATGCACGCGCAGTAATCTATCAATCCTCTAAAACAATGTAATTTGTCAGGGAATGTGGGTGATAGTAATGCTGTTTCTGAAGTCGTAAAGAATTGGAGCCGCCCTGTCAGGCTTTCTACTAAGGAGATCCTTCTTGTAAGATCTTATGAGCTAGAGTAGTTCCATTCAGCTTTCTTCCCTTCTTTTTTTATTCCGTTCCGGAATATGACTCATGCTCAAATATGAAAAAGAATGCAGAAAAGAATGGATACGCTATTGGAGCCTTTAACGTCTACAATCTAGAAGGAGTTGAGGCAGTTGTTGCTGCAGCCGAGGAACAACGAAGTCCAGCTATTTTGCAGGTATATGGCTCTTACAGTTCTAGCTTAGTTACCACATTAATATGTAGCACTCACAGTAGATCTCCTAATCTACCCCTCCCTAGCTTTAGCCTATTAGACTAAAATAATTGAAGTATGCCTACTTTCAGGGGATTATTTGAGGAATCCCTATTTTTGTGGAGCGGACTTGGCTGGTAGTCCAAATTGCATCTTCATTTTTTAGCTATAATGTTCCCTTATGATATGCTTCACAAAGATATTCTGTTAAACAATTGCCACACAACACTATATGTTTACCATTCATCATTCATGCTGGTCTGACAACTCGACATGTGCTGCATATGAGTATATTTTGTAACCTAGTTTTAAGGGGGGTTAAGCTATTCAAAATCTGCATTGATGCTATACAAATCAAAGCTTGTAAGTTCTCCAGTTTGTCCCTATAGAGTATTTCGCAATTCAAATAAATTGTTACTGTAAAGAACATAATTTGGACCAGTTCAGATTATTTTCTAATCAGGTGTTTATACTGGCATCTTCAATTCTTTAGAGCACAGGCAACTGAAAATTGAATTGGCACGTTAGATTCAGAATATCACTCTTCTTACTTTTTATGTTTCCAGATCCATCCAAGTGCCATGAAGCAAGGTGGAATTCCACTGATTGCCTGCTGTATATCTGCCGCAGAACAAGCAAGTGTAAGTGACTTTGAAGTGTTCCTTCATAAATCACCTTAAGAAATGCATACCACAAGTTGAAAAGTGTAAGTGATATCTTCGGAGCAACTATCCTGTAGGTGCGGAGATTTGTTTTATTAGAAACAATGGCTGTTCATCTTTGAAATGGCCCAACAATAGGAAGCTTTAGTACATTAATTCATAGAAATAGTACTCTGTACACTAATTGTCAGATATGGAAAATGCAGATTATAGAGCATTACCTTTAAAATTTTGTGTGACAGGTTCCAATTACTGTTCATTTCGACCATGGGAATTCGAAGCAAGAATTGCTAGAAGTTCAAGAACTGGTAAGATTTTGTTATCAGCTATTGTTATGTTATGTTATGTTATGTTATGTTATGTTACTGTACTTTGGCACAACTTTTTGATTCTCACTGACTTCTAATCCATCCTTGATAAACCAATATAATACCAGGGATTAGATTCGCTCATGGTTGATGGTTCTCATCTATCATTTGAGGAAAATATTGCATTTACAAAGTACATATCAGCCGTAGCACATTCAAAAAATTTGATGGTAGAAGCTGAGCTGGGAAGATTGTCTGGAACAGAAGATGACTTGACAGTAGAAGATTATGAAGCAAGACTGACTGATGTCAACCAGGTAAAACTGGCATTCCGTCCTGACAAAGTTAAAAGTCAGAATCCTCTTTACAGCCTTCACTAGTCTTTAATGGAGTCGATCAACTGCAGGCTGATGAGTTCATTGACGCAACGGGTATAGATGCTTTGGCTGTTTGCATAGGAAATGTTCATGGAAAATACCCTGCTAGTGGCCCAAATCTTAGACTTGATTTACTCAAGGTGCGTATCTGATTCATAAGCTCCTTCTTCATGAAGGTTACGATGAGCTAATGTTTACTTTATCTCTGGGTGATATCATATTATTAATAGCCTCTCGTCTTGAAATATTGGTCTGGCTTCTTATTCAGAACTGACACTGCTGAAATAAGACACTATTAAAACATGCTCAATTAGTACTCTGTGTGTTTCTCCCATCAAGAATTCTTTTTCGAGAACATTCTGCATCTAGAAATTGGAGATGAACCTTATGAAGTGATCACATTCCCTGATATTAAAATGAACTGTCTGACTTCATTCGGCGGTTATTCTCTTGGTCATAATATATGACTAGTAATGACATTCATAATAAATTTTATAGATTTTGATAACAAACTTTTGCTAGCTCGTGCACAGACTGATGAACACTTGAGTTATCATCCATCATACACACAACACAGGTGACTAATCGCTAGGTAATTTTTGCTTTTTGAGCAGGACCTATATGAGTTGAGTTCAAAGAAAGGAGTTCACCTCGTACTTCATGGTGCTTCTGGCTTGCCAAAGGATGTTATTGAGGTAAACAGTTTATGAACTTGTGAGCTCCAACAAAAATGGACGTTCTCTTCAATTACTCAACTCTAACTACCTTACGAATAGGAATGCATAAAACGGGGAGTGAGGAAATTTAATGTCAACACTGAGGTTCGCAAGGCGTACATGGACTCACTAGCCAACGCCCAAAAAGACCTTATCCATGTGATGACATCTGCAAAGGAGGCCATGAAAGTTGTCATTGCTGAGAAGATGCAACTCTTTGGGTCAGCTGACAGAGTATGAACTGCATAGCCTGCATAGAATCATTGCCTGTATCTCATGCAACATATATTCTGGGTACTTGACACAACTACAACTTGTTTTTACTAGATTGTTTTCGTTATTTTGACATTTATGTTTTCTGTCAAAGAAAACATTTTTTTCAAAAAACAGTTAGTGTACTGCGGATCAGATACGTATTTTGTCTGCATCCATACGGATCAATCCGCAATCTGAAGGGATCGGATCATGGGATGGAGAGCTTTTCTTGATCTGTAGTAGTGGATAACCACTCGAACCTGATAAAAACAAATCTGATTCACTGTGCTGCCTATTCCTTGTAAGGATGCCAGAAGTCTGTGTTTCATAAGTTTATCATTGATTCAGTGTAACCTTTTTATTAATACTTAGGTTGCCAAAAATCTTCATTTCACAAATGTACCATTTTTAGATTAAACATGTACTCATTTTTAGACATGTACTCATTTTTAGATTTGGATTGTAATCAAATCACTTAATTATACAGCATAATTGTCTCTTTTTTTTATCTAGATAGCCACACACAATAGTCAGCATAATCTTATATCATTCCTTACATTCCACAAAAATTAAGTACATGATTTCTCGTAATTTATTATGCACCTGATTATCAATAATAGTGAGTATATGACTTCTAAAAGTATATTATTTTGGTTGTTTAGGTACATTATTGACAAATTTATGGCACATAATCTCATGAAGTACAAACAAGGCTTCACTTTATTAAGTACATCATTTATCGAATTTGGCATATCTCATAACAAATGTTACATTTGAGTAATTTTTTAGACTTAAATTATGCCGAGAACAACGTGATTATTAAATCGAGAACCACTATTCACAATCTTTCTACATGAAACACCGGTCCTATCCATAACAGATTCGATCCATCTATCTATCGGTCATCTGGAGATCCGAATCTGAGCTGCACCAGCTAAATTGGAAGTGAATTAATTAACCAAAACTGGTGTTTATCTTTATTTTACTGACGTGTCATCATCCCAATCCTATTCCCTTAGCAGAAGATCATCATCCTTGTCATTGATTTGATCCAATCCATGGCAGCGGTTTTCGAGCTCAACAATGGCACTATGCAAGTCAAGGTCTCCAATTTCGGTTGCACCATCACCTCCTTGCTCGTACCTGACAAACAAGGTAAAAAAAATTTGATCTTGCAA
>JAYMSR010000409.1:0-14449 GCA_036897825.1 Plantago rigida
AACCCAGAACATTTAAAATAAGTCAGTCTAACCAATTGAATTACTAAGTTTCATTGGTTATTTTATCAAAATTTAAATATATAATAATTTTATTCAAGATGAAGTTTATGATAACCCACGTGCACGATGTACTAATTCATATGATGGTCACTAACTAATCCAGATTCATTTCTTTATGTCCACATAAGAATTATTTCTTCCACTTTCATCTTTCAACGCCACAATATAATAGTAATATTAATTCATATAATGTCTCAAAATCAACTAGCTGGACTCTTAAAAGCCGCTCTCATTAATCATGTACATTAATGCTAAGTGCTAACAATATTCTGCGCAACAACTATTTTGGTATTTTTAGTTATAAGATGAACGGATGCGGCGTATAATTAAAATTTATTTTATTTTCTTACATTCCAACTTATGTTATTGATTTTAATTTTTGCAGCTTTGGGAAGAGAACATGCCGGTAACTAGCTAGACACTAAGAAAACTCCATCCAGTTTTACTATATTTCTTCACTCTATAAATACAGCTAATGTATAAATTGTGTAAAGAAAGGATTTTATGTCAGTTCACTACAAACAAAACTCCAAAGTTGCAGTATCTGGGTAAAATAAGCCAGACGTTTGTTTAAGAAAAGTACAAGTCTATGATAACTATACCACACCCCTAGTAACTTTAATATTCCGGAGCATAAAATTTAACAAGACTAAATTATCCATATGCTGCAGCAGTCCAACTGTATAAGAACCACGGATTGTACAGGAGTATTTTGCAGCCACATTTGATGATCTCGGATATTCAGGACCATAAAAAACGACGCAAGCATACCATAGTTTACATTTGTCTTATAAATAAAATTCAACAACAGATAACAAGTCACTTTGTCCATCCATCTATGCAATGATCTCTTCCTGTCTGCAGAAAGATCATCTATTGTGCAGAAAGAAAATGCACCCTAGCAAGGTGATAAACTTTCCCAGCAATCTGGACACCAGTTTGCGACCATGATATGTCTTCCCACTCCAGGTCGTCTGCCACAACCTGCAATATTATTAGAGAAAACCATGAGCAATTCTCCAAATTTGTTGTTCTACCTCTGATCATGGAGATTTAGAAAACAGCGTCCATAGTAAACTACAATTTACACTCAGCAATCTTGAACTGATGCAATCTAGTTTGCTTAATCTGACTTCATGTGCTACTTTAATTTCTTGTTATACTAATACAAGGTCCGAACCCTCCAAGGTTGGCTTAACAATACTATGTTTCTAGTGATTCAAAATTGTAACAAATAATTCGTTTGGTTGCTTTTGCAGTTTTGTCCTTCCCATCAGATGAGAGGCTACTAGTCCTTGATTGAAATGGCATAGTGGTCTCAAGTGCCTAAGAGGATTGCAGGATCTTACAACCAAACTCAGATTAGGGTATCGCACAATCAACTAATCCCCCAAGTAAATTCACCTTTTTTAACAACCAATCAAGTATTGTCAGTTTCAACTTTAGAAGTAAGAACTGCAAATAATTACACATATATTCATAATTTCAGGATTTGACAGTAGCTCGAACAAGGAAGAACACATGCATGTGAGATTACCTCGACTCTTTCAGGAGGAAGAGGGATTCCAAAATTCAGCATTGTCTTCTGAGGTAAGGCTCTTTTACAGCGAGACCAGCGGAATAAATCCACCACAGCATTTTCACCATCAATGCTGCTTTTTTCACCATTACCATGGTGCGAGTTGTGCGCTTGAATTCTTCCAGATTCTGCTCCAACTACATGAGGTGCTGATGCAGGCCTGACTACCTTCTCTCCAGCAAAGCAAAGCTCATACCTATAAGGTATTTCAACGAATAAGATGTAGATAACACGGAATGGAATTATCAGCTCAGTATCAGTTTATCACACTAAGTCAATCTAATATTAATCCACCATGATGGACAACTAATAAAACATATTTCGACAAATCAGGCAGAATGACTCATGCGAAACAAAATTGCCGAGATAATATGTAATCAAACTGCCAACAGCACCTGTTCACGTTTAGCTATCAGTATACATAGGCACCAAGCAATTGAATCAACATGGGAAGGCTGTCAAAGGGCTAAAAAGGCTGTCTCACACGCTGTCTTAGTAGGAAACAGTAATCTAAGTGGATAGAATAAACCATCGAACAGCATATGAAAGCCAGCCCTTATGTAGTTATGTAAGCCTTGTCAAGATAGAAGCTTATGTCATCACTTGCTTTGCTTCAGGCAAAGCAACATCTTTGCAAAGGTGCATGGCACTCAATGGCCAATGCATTTAATTAACCTCAGCTTTAAATTTTTTACGAGTTCAGAATCCCTGCATGATGAAGCCCTTGAGCACCCAGTCGAAGCTTATGACCCATGCTTCTACTGAAACAATTCTAACGGTAACAAGGCAGCAAGCAAGTTTACTTGATATGAATCTTGGAAACAGGACTACTACAAAAAACTGCCACCCGAAAATATCTTTACAGAGCACTTATATTATTTTACCTGCATGAACGGGTTTCTACATAAAGAACTTCTCCCTTCTTCAAGCGCGCACTTGTAAAGAGAGACCTTTTGAGGCCTTTATCAGCAACAGCACTTATGCTATATTTAAGCCTAGAAACCAAGACGAGGAAAAATGTCAGTGAAACATCAATGTATTAAATAAAAATTAAATTAAATTAAAATCAATGTTTCACCAGGAAGGACAAACATATTGATACAAACATGAGGAGCAATTACATTATCACACGGTAATGTATGAAAGTTCAAAGACCCACACCACAGGGGGAATGGCAAGAGTTTTGCTAATAATTTCTGGTAACCAAATATATCAAATTCATTTCTCACAGCAGTACTAGTCAAGGTTAAAAAACAACTAAAAAGTACTCCCTCTCAACCATGTCCACGTTTGACCTGCATGTTACTCGTAAAATATGACTAAAATTTTTTAAAAGAAAAAAAAGCAGCTCATAAAGTTTATGATTTTTTATCCAACTGTAAAAAAAACTGACAGAGTATTTTAGGAGTAATATGTGGGTCAAATATGGAAGGAATGTAGCAAGTTTTAAAGCCTACAAAAAAACATTGACCTAGAATGCACGATTCTTACTCCAGTTTATGTACTAGCCTACGAGATTCAGTCATCTCTTGTATTATCAAAAGATTCTCTTTACAAACATTCTGCGAATTCAAGTCCATGCACATCAAAGTGTGCCCAAATTGCTACTTAGAAATCAGTCACCAAACTTACTTGTTAACAGGGATAACACTGAGATGATAGCTAAAGAATTTACAATTCAGACCTGATATAACAATTTATATTTAAAAACAATGGTATATTAGTGCCAACAAAACAGATTCTTAATTTGTGATAAATTTATATATAGCTATTACTTGTCCTAAGTTATTGTGGTACAATAATACTTAATCAAGTTCAATCATTAGAAATTTGAATTGTTCAATATTTCAATTATATATATTTGTAGTTTTACATTACTTTGCATAAAACCTTGAAATACAGCACCTGGAATGTGAAAAGACATACCAGATAAATTAAACTAAAGTCATTTTCACACTGAGTATGCAGTTACACATGAAGCACCACAATAAGATCGTGCATACATAAAATACATTCGTTTGGAGAAAAGATTCATAGATGATGGAAACTAAAGAAAAAGCATGACCCCTGATGGTATAAACGTACCAAGGTTCCATACAGAGGTTGAACTGGACTGTTACTTCCCGCACGAACCTTTGTTGACGTAATGCATTCTGAAAATAAGGAGGAAGGTGGTGGGAGTGTCAAATGAATTTCTTACGCTCAATGATAATGAGATGGGAAAGCAAAGTTTCAAAATAAAGTAGCAACAGCAAGCGATATATGTGTGGACAAGCACCAGCATGAAACTGAAGAACTAGAGATTGTGTGCACATGCGCCCTAAAATATAAATTATCGTCAAAAGGCAAGTACCGAAGCTGCAGCCCTTGTAGTCATAGTGCGCTCCGCAGCTACGGGAGCTAAAGTAGGCTCCATGGTCGAAGAATGTGTCAGACAAGGTTCAAGCTCGATAATTCCACCTCCTTTCTGAAATGTGTACATACAATAGAATGCCATGTACAGAAAACACCAAATCTATTCAGCAAGTATTGAAAGAAAAAAGACCAAGGCACAAGGAGAAACTTATTCAGATATACAAGCTAAGAAATCTTTTAGCAAGAGTGATAGTGAACAATGCCTTTGAAGTTCGGGTTTTAAATTCTGATCATATGATCTAGGAAGCATGCATACGAATACGCATGCGCATTCGAATATGCCAAAATTCAAATTATTAAAATACGAATACGTTAAAAATACATTTTTTTCATACATATTTTTATATATATTGAAACATTATCATAAGTACCAATAAACAAAACAATACTATATATAACTATCATAAGTCCATAATAACCAAAATTCAGCACAAAAAGACAAAAGAAACCAATAATAAAGTAAACAAAAAAGAGAAAAAAAAGCATTGGTGGATAGATACAGCACAAATTCAGCAACAACAAGCTTATTACAGCTGTCAGTCAACTATAAATAATACTACTAGTCAATAAAGTCCATCTCTCTTCATTTTTCAAACCAAAAACTCGCCGACACTACCCTACCATTTAGATCAGATCTGAACGGCGGCAGCCATGTCTACCACCACAAGTCAACGAAACAGAATTAATCGTGCAAGGGAGGACTAGGTATGTTTACTATTCGCCCATATTTATAGGTTTAAACACCAATTATGAATGGCAAAATTTAAAAAATAAATAAAAATAATATACATAATATAAAAAATACGTATTTCAAGCGTATTTGTACGTCTGCATATTAAATACGTATTTCTTAATACTACCCTACCCTCCAAACGTATGCATGCTTCCTAGCATATGATACTTGAAGCGACATGACATGAAATAAACTGCTAACCTTGACTATGCAGCAGCGCTCGACACAGTAACTACAACCAATAGCAGCTCCCCACGCACGTGAACGTACATTATTCCTCAATGTAGAAATGTAGCCTGAAGTTGCAGCCATATTAATTGAAGGCCATTTAAATTATAAGGAGGGAAAGATCATTCAAAAACAAGTAATACTCCCAAAACTAAGATGTAATGCTCTCACACAACAAATCTAAGATATACACAGTGGACAATCATAGGAGCAAAGCTAAACATCATGGAAGATAATGAAAATATCCACTGACAGATGCTCTGCTTGTGAGGAAAAAAAAAAGGAAGAGTTTCAACAAAAGGTAAAAGTGAACATGCAGCCACACAATAGCAGGCGGACAGGTACTATACTGTGACTTAAATAGGTAAGGAATAGTGTATTTGTGCCTGTCTCTCCAAGCATAGATAGAAAGACACAGTTGTTAGCTCTTACCCGACATAGAGATAAAAGATCTTACGAGAGATCATACATGGTTCAAAATTCAAATGCTAACATTTGTTTTACAAGTAGGGTGTAATATGCTGGCTGTGAATTAGTGGAGCCTGTTTAAAAACAGTAACTTTAAAGACATGATAGTTTTCGGGCATACCCTCTTGCGGAGGCAACACTCTGATAGTTGCACGTAACTCCTGAGCAGAAGGTGGAGGAGGAGAAGCAGTCGGACGACAATAACCCGTATGCATGAGAACTACACATGAGTGCTAAATATCAGTGAATGTAAAACCAAAGAAACCCCCTGGTAGGTGGAGAGTCACTAATGTTCTGCATGTTTCAAGTGAAAATGCGGGAAACAAAAAAGAAATGAAAATGAAAATTTAGCTTTCGGACATTTGGTAGAACAGAAATTTCAGTAAATAAAAAGAACAAGTACAAAAATGTTGAAAGGGGTTTGATTTCCCTCAAAACATTTTCGAAAGGCAGTTAAATTTGCTCCATTTTATTTTATTCCCCTCACTTTTCCTTGAAACGTGCAGAGCCTAAGTTAAACAACTGAAATGTGATATTTTACTTATTGAAACAACACATACCAGCAACCAAATCAGAGTCAACAGTGTACACATCTGTCCCCCAAAGTTGCCCACCTCGGACCTGCACATGTAATTTACAACATAAAATCCAGGCCGACGAAAACTACAGGTAACAGAGTCTAGAACTATAGACAGCCGGGGGAGGATGAGACGAGAGAAACTAAGGCCAGTGTGAGATTTGGTGCATGTTAGTAGTATTTGACAAACAAAAAGTATGCATATGTGCCCGTAATTGATATTATACAAGGAAAAATATATCAGTATCGGCATTGATCTCATCAAGGAAAATAAAAATACATGCCTGTCCACACCCACATAATATATACTCCCTTTGTTCTTTTAAAGGAGTTCACTTTCAAACTGGAAAAAAGTTTAAATGAGAGAATAAAAAATGATTTGTGGAGTTGAAGTTGTTGGATGATAAAAAGTAGGAGATTAAGTATGAGAGAGATTGTTATAATCAATAAATTGAGATACTAAGTTTCCATAAAAGGAAAGTGGATGTTTGTAAAAACGACATATTTGTACAATATGAATGTTTGTAAAAGAACGGAGGGAGGTTGTACTACATAAATATATTCCGGGAGAATATTAACAAGTTCAAATTGTTCATCCTAGTACAGAGCAACATTAATAACTTCAGGAAACTTTAATTTAACATCTAAGTTTCTTTTAAAGTTTGTTCATTATATACAATACACTCGGTGCCAACTTTTGACTAGATAGCACAACGCTCCTGGAAATATCAACCACCTCAACTGTCCACCACTACGGCTGTTTAAATCATCCACATGGAATGTTAACCAGAATCATATTATATCATTTAATACATTCATTATAAGGAATGGAACAATATAATTGCCGAGCAGAACGTTCAAATTTTTGTATGAATTGGAAAGAATAGCTACACAGGTATAATGAACCATACAGACTGACAACAATCAAAAGAACATGACATATTGAGCAATTAAAGATCTTTGTAGCACCAACATTACATTGACTTGTCATCCTTCAAAAATGCTTATGATTAATTCTAGGCAACCAATACTACATAAAAGAAATACCAAGGGAACTAGTGTAAACTTTCAATGATATTTAGGGCTCACCGCAATCATGTTAACCAAAACGTACATGTAGTATTCCAATAACAAATACAGTAACTTACTTGGCGATTAGTAGCAGTGACATGTTCAGCTGGTATGCGGATCTCTAAAGTAGGGCCATTTTGAGAGCCCTCAGATGCTTTATCAGCTTTTGATGATTCATATTCCTTCCACAATTTTATCAATTCCTGCATGCTTTCACCGATTTTGTATACAATGCAGGATGCATCAGCATGACCTGCACAGAGATACCACGAATTCAAGGTGAAGTTTAGACGAATGGATTCACGCAGTGTATATTTAGTATGATATCATGCCGAAACTAGAAAAGTAAAGAACATGGATACATTTTTTATCTTGAAATATAGCTACTGAAGCCCTAAGATAAAACTTGGAAGGAAAAGACTGCAGAAAAAAATGATAATGATGTCAAAATATGGATCAGCATGTAACCTGAAGTTCATCATCTAGACTTAAAAGAGTTTGATCTCAGGCACAGAATCATGGTGCAATGAACATAAAACTCAAAGGTCTCCACAAGAAAAGGTTGGGTAATCTTTCTTTGTTAAGTTCAAAGCTGAAATTCTTGTAAAAATTATTGAACATGAGGAAAATCATTTCCCTTCCACCCAAGTGTGTTTGGTACACTCAATTTTCACTAATATGAAAATTTGAGTCTTTCACAATACTTGCTCAGTTCAAAATTTCCTTTTAGCATGGATCCAGTAAAGCTAAATGCAGAAGCCTTAAGCAACGAATATGAAAACTAGCATAACAGTTTAATTAAGCAATGGCCAAATTTTACATCTATAAAATGAATGACATAAAGAATGCAGGACATAGCAGGTAAAAATAACACAAAATGGCCACATTCAGCTACTGGGGTAATTCCTTCTAAACCAGAAATTCCTGACATGATCAGCTAAGAGGAAACAATACGTGGACAAAATCAAAGGGCGGGGAGCACAACAATTTGCAGAAAAAATAGGAGCCAAAAGGACATAACGGGTACATCCCGAAGGTGATACCACATTTTTCAGAATGCTCCAATCAATAACTTCGAGCAAAAGTTATCAAAACTTGACGAAGAACACTCGGATCTTTCAGACTCTCTTTCATAAGAAGTTGAACTAAAAAAATTCAAATAAAAAAGAGACTAAAGAACCAGACGCGACTGGAATTTGAAATTGCACTTATTGTTGGGAATTAATATATCACAGCAAAGTCATCTGTAGGATGAGGAAGTTGAGAGTTATGAGTATCCTGGGCTGATGCGGAATGAGAACATCCAAGAAATAACAAAATGACCAGATTTCGCTGTTGGTAGTTTACCTTGTTGCCTGCAAATAAAAAGGCAGCTGATTAGCAAATGATTTCCACAAAACGCAGAGAAGATACTGTAGAATATCAAAACACTAAAATTAATATGAAATATGAATATCCAAAGTCCAAACAATGACAGACAAACACACAGACAGCACAGAGACTTAGCATCCCCTTAACATAGAAACCAAAACAACAATTTCTGAATTTTGCACAAGAACCATAGACAGCTTGAATAAAGGTAGGAAATAAAACGGCGATCAAGATGAAAGAACATAGTTGACTAATTCATGCTCCATCATTTAATGTATTGAAGCTGGAGTTTTACACTTCCATTCTGTCTTCCGAACTGATAACTTCCTTATAGGAAAGGAGAAATCTGTGACTGGATATTAAAGGGAAGAGGAAAGTGCATGCTTTCACAGAAATAAATTGCGCTTAGATTCAGAAAAAGGAAAGGGGCTGGAGTCTGGGGCTGCTTTGATGGAGGATAGCAAATGTTCGATTATGAGATTTTCTTTCTAGTTTTGATGGACAATTTACTGTTTACATTTATAATTTAATAAAAGAGGCAGGCTAACACGCGTAAAGTAAAAAGGATATACATGCAGCACCCATAACAGTCGAATTGTCATAAATAGACAAATGTGAAATTATCATATTGTAAAGGCCTCAAATTCCTAATACGTGTGTGTGTATACATCTCGCATTCTCGCTGAAGTGAAAAAACTATAATGCTTAAAGTGTGTTGCCTTATCGAAAATAAGATTTTGAGGTGTATCCAACAAGTTTTTCTCGTCAGCTGAAATTCATTTCAAAAGAAAGGTGGCAACAATAACGTTTCATAATTATGGATGAACAATAACAAAACAAAAATATTAGAGAAAATTTGGGGAGAAATTTTTCTTAGTATCCCTCGAGGAGGCAGTGCCCATTCTCTTCCTTGAGTTAAACAATTATCTAAAATCATGCACACTTAATTCGCAACAATCTTTTTTTTAAATCCTTCTACACGAGGTCCAATATTCAAGTATAAACGAGTGCACATAGTTAGGCAATAGCCATCAAAATAACAGCTTAGAGAACATTTGGCAGTGCACACAAAACAACACGATCGTGCGTACCATGCATACCAAATGCAATATTACTTACTAATAATGGCGTATTAGCATGCCTAAGCATTTGTTATATGGGAAACAAAGGGTTTGCCAAAGTTAAAATACTCTTTCTCAAATAGATGTTCTCGACTATAAAAGAAAAGCAAGTACACTTGCAATCTTAAGCAAAAAAAAAAAATTAACCTTTTTAGGGTAATTAACCTTCCAGTCTCTTATAACTTCCCTAGTGGCAATTGGTAAAGGATGGAATAAGTGTAAAAAGAAAGGAGGACAAGGAGCCCAAGACGCCCAAATAACTTATTTTGGAAGTCGAAAATTTTGGGTCCAATTTTAGGCGATTGGGAACAGGTAATCTATCCTAATTCGCTAATAAAAGATGGTATGCCTTGTTCAGATTGTGGGTGAGACTCTCTCAATTTCATAGCAAATCAATAAGTTCCAAACTGTTCGCAAAATGTCCAAAAATGCACCACTACTTACTAGGTCAAAAAATGTCAACACTCAACAAGATATCATATCAAGCAAACTTTACAAACCCTGCAAAAAATGTCCAAACATTACCTAGGGTCTATTTACCCAGCCGTAACACGCCGACAAAATATCGATTTACAGCGATTCATCGGCATCAGCCAAAACAAGGCAGAATCAATAAGTATGAATCCTTTGACATTTTAACCACATGCCATTTTTACTTTTAAGCACTTTTGAAAGTATTAATTTTCAGTAGGTCTATTATCACCTTATATAATAATATTACATTGCAGAGTTGGATATCAAACCTTCTGAAAACATATTGCAAGTAACTATAGCAGCTAAGATAAATATTATGTTCTTGAGAGTGTTTGTGCATGTCAATGAACCAAGAACCAACATTTCATACATTAGGTGCTCTTGCAAACGTGGTTATATCATTAATGGCATACTAAATAGTACTAACAGTTATTAACAGAAAGAAGAAAAATCCTTGCTAATCAAGTTGTGCTAAAAAGGGTTTATTAATGAATAAGATATCATGAACCAATTCAATTACAAGGATATCACGCCTTAATTTCAAGCTGAATTACCTGATCATCCAAATGATGGCACCGACAAAGTGACCAGTGAATTGAAATGTTTATTTTGAAAATTTATATACTCCATTACATTAAATCCCTTAACTATAGGGTCAAGTTTGTGGGTTGCTGGGTTAATGACTTAATTCACAAATTCAACAATAAGACAGAAGTGAAGCTAAAAGGTCTAGGCCTGGCTCTCACTATAGAAAGTACAATACCAATTTACAAGTAAATCCTACCTCAGGTAGTGTGTTACTGTGTTGGTCTATTAGCTCTAGATTAGAAACAGAAGCAGAGAAGACAGAAGTTTATTATCCAATTCCGGCTCATTCTTTCCATGGCACTATTGTGTAAAGACCAAAGTAAATTGATCTCGGTAGTTGGTATCTCCAAAAATCATCCCTCAGAAAGAAAAACAAGGAGAACCTAATTCACCCGAGTTTTTAGCATATCATTGCAAATTTTCCAGATCTACTCCATATTCTTGGAAACAGTAAAGTTTGTTTCTAAAGATACAGATGGTTATGATCAAAGTAGAGACCAAAATATTGTCAAAAAAAATTAGGTCTGCAGGACAATGCCCTTCATTTATTTGACCTCCCTTTTAAGAGGGGGGGGAAAGAACCCTTTAGCTAACCCTTGGATTTGGAACATTTCATTGCTATCAATTTGCTTGCTTCACATCAGCTCCAACACCATCGCACTTCATACAGGACATACAATGTTAGCAAATGTACTGCTTCATTTTTGGATTTCAGTCAGCAAGTGGCAGCATTCTTTCTTCCTTATACTCCAACATGCAGCTGTTTCAGAGGTTATGAATGGCCTTGTTTGTAATAAGTTTGCTCTTTCGGCACTTGGAGAGCAGCTGAATCATAATAATTTAACCAAACTAATGCACTCGAGAGCACATGATATAAACAGAACCTAATGCATAACGCCAGACAGGAAATAATTTTCCGAAATTAATTCTTATTCTCCTTCTACTCTTTCGTCCTTGGGGTTTTAAAGAATTACATCTTATCTAAAAGCTCAAGCTTGTTATTTCATTTATATTATTTCACAAATACTTTCCTCACTCGTGGGCCGAATGAAGATCTCAAGGGGTTGCCACTCAAGTGCAAAATTAGAGTACGGTTGCAGTTGTCACTTGGGACATTTGAGCGTTTCAACCCAATCGGTGTAGGAGAGTGGCTCCAGCACTATAAAGGCTTTCATCTCCTCTAGAGCTCAGGATTGTATGGATCTTAAAAATCTACTCCTTGGTATTATTCTCAAACTGGTTTACAGATCAATTTGGGATTAAAAAACATGGATAAATTAGTAAATCCAACATTTAACCACATACCATAACGTGCATTAACATACGAGGTGAAAATTTATTTCTAGTTCAGATAATCTTGTTTTAAAAAGCTAGTAAAAGATTAATTAAAAATATACGGTCATTACTCATCCACTTGTTTCCTGCAAGAGAAATTTAAATGATTAACAACATCACGCTACAGGTAGTTTTAACGCTGCATAGAGCAGGTGGACGCACAGCTAAAATACACAATCAGGCCCGAACACAAGAAAAGGTTTTTAAGATCTGAAGGTTATCAAACATAGTGAAAACAAAAGCAGTCATCGAGTAAGATAGAAAACAATACCCTTCATTATCATTTGAGTGGGGCCTAATACGCAAATCACGACTGCCTGTTTGCGGACTACCCCTTGGCCGGAGCATCCTCTTTCGCTGCTGAACACCAGAGTTAAAAACTTCGATTTCCCTTTCATTACCTCCTTCAGATTCCATGCCACACTCCTCAGCTTCTTTGTCATTAAACTTCCCGCGCTTTTCAGGTCTCTCTGATTCTACATCTGCATCCCTTTCTTTTTTCCTGTCTCTTGCTTCTCTCTCGGCATTTTTCCATGTATCTTGTTCTTTCTTCTTGGGTTCTGCAGTTATAATTTCTTGTTCCACAGATTTACCAGGAACGTCGAGTGGTTCTTTTTCGGTGTGTGAAATGTCTTTATCAGATGCGTTCCACGATTCCCTCTTGATGTGAACCTTTTCCTTTTCAACTGGCTTTTCCTTATCTTTCAGAGGATCTTTCTTTTCAAATACCCACTTTTCAGACTCTCTTTCTTCCCTCTGCACTTCTTTGTTCTCCACCCCGCCACCACCCAGTTGCAAGTTGTTTCGACGATCACTCCTTTCTTTATCCCTTTCAGCCCAATCCCGATGCTTCATTTCTTTTCTTTTTCGCTCTTTCTCTCTGAATTTATCATCTCCTTTCAGATCAACCTTGTTCTCCTTGGTTGCTTCACGGGCTTCAGTGGGGTCCCTTGAATCAGTATGTAGCCCTTCCTTTGCACCTTCAGCTGTGCCCTGCAAGCTTGTGCGCGACATATGCCAAGCTTCTACATTTACCGCAGTGCCATCAGCATGTTGCTTCGGTCGATGTTGTTCTTTCAGATCTTTCCAACCAAACTGGCTGTTCGATCCAGTGTAAACATCCTTATCCAGCTTCATCTCACCCTTGTGTTCAGAATAAGAATCCCTTTCATGTTTTGCATCTTTAGCATCATCTGCTCTGCAACTATCATATCGGTCAGTTTTAGCACTATGCTGCAACTCCCTGGGATCAGACTTCAATTCACGATTGTCAACTTTCATGTCCTTGCTACTATCTCTGGAATCTCGAAACTCCATCCTGGTATCTGAACTGACATGGTCCGCGTGGGGTTCTGGTGGTACTGGTACCCTGAACAACGGATGCGGATGCAGTGAAATTGCTTTCCTGTCTGCATCTCGGGACTCATTACGAGATGCAATCTTCGGCATCCGGCTGTCCTGACCCATATCATAAGGTAAATGGTAATCATGCCTGATTGGTGTGACACTATTCCCGGGATATGGTCCCTGCTCATCATGTGAATACTTCAAACCAGAGGGGTGGGTGTGACTAGCACTGCCACCATCTTCATGCCTTTTGTTGGGAGTAGAACTCATTTTCCCTAAAGAAGTAGAGTAAAAATAACATCAAAAGCAAAGCTAAAGCATTCAGAACGATTTCAATTACTATGACCAGAAGTTACTAGATCTACAGGCAAGCCCATTCAATATTCTCCAGCATAGAGCCATCCCATCCAGTCCAAGGAGAAACTCGTATCGAATAAATGAAATTCAATATAACATGAAGAAGCTGGCAGTGATACATTCATTTGATGAAAACTAAAGGAGATGGGTAAACAATACCAGTAACATCGTAGCTTATGTTAAATCATGCAATTTTCACATTTCAATCCACAGAAATCTACTGAATTCAATTATCAGGAAGAAATCTCCAATTGCAAAACAAGAAAACGGAAATTTACCTCTTGTGCTGTGCTCGTGGGCGAGCGAAAAAACCTATGGAAATAAATTCGTAACGGAAAGGAAGGAAGGAAGGAAGAGTTTGTGTTTCCTTGGTACAAAACTATCTTTCACATAACAAGTGACGACTGGTTGATGGGGGGCGATTTCTTAGGTTGCCGCACTAACAATCCCTTGTCCTCTTTTGTATCGTTCAGGTGCAAATTCCGAATTTTTCTTTTTCGGTACATAAAAGAAGAAGTTATTATACTTCCAAAATTATGCACAATTTCTTCAAATTAAAGGTACCTTATTGAGGTACCGAATTAATTATATATATAAGATTGAATTGCGTATCGTCCCCTAATAAAGTTCATAATAACAGATTAGTACATCGCATTTGAACAATAACAGTTTAGTTCAAAATTCTATTTTCACATTGATCGGACTGAAAATGAATTTCACGTGGA
>JAYMSR010000410.1:0-14448 GCA_036897825.1 Plantago rigida
AGTGACTCTTTTGTGAGGTTGAACCACTTCTCATCTATGTGAACTATGTGTTGCATGCTCTTAAACTTGATATTGTGTGTATTAGGGTCTACAAGTGTTTGAGACTAAACCCTAGCCTATGTAGTTTTCCTGCAAATGTTAATGTAGGTTTAATTGAATTTGTACAAGATCTGATCAACCCTCTCCAACATGTAGATTTACTAACCTTGAGTCCAGTAGATGGCCTCCTAAGCGTACTTTTTTGTGGTAATGTTAAACTAACCAACTTGTTTCTATCTAGTACCACTCTCTTGCTTCTTAAGTTTGATTTCTGATTGCTAAGCTAAATTAACTCCCCTCACATTAACTGTTTCTCTGCTTGTTGCCATATGGTTCAGATTGTTCGCCTGCTCCTCCCAAATGTGGAAGCATCCTCCTTCATCTTCCCAGGAATGACTATCAAGTTTGTAGAGTGCTGGGACAGAAAATGAGCCACTTTGTTTCTCTATAGGGTTGTCAGGTTCTTTGGCATTTTGTTGTTTGTTTGAATTTTGGATGTAAGTTTTGTACACTGGTCGATATTGTAAAAGCTTTATTTATAGAGGCAATGTATTTTTTGAGGTACTTTAAATGTAAGATGTGAATTTGGTGGGAACTTTCCAACTTTTGGAGCCAAATTCATGTACAATGTATGTCCAATGCAGTTTCAACACTTTATTTGAACTTTTTAGAAGTACAGTGCTTGTATATTTTGTGGGAATAACTAGATGATCTTAATCTGCTAATTTTTCTTCCATTTCACTTAATTTGAGGCCACATGTCACTTTCAGCTACTAATTTGTGGGCCTTGCATTATTTTATGTATTCTCATTAATTCAAGAGAAAACAATGTTTGAAAACAATGTGCTAGGAAGTTGTTATTATACCAGTTGGAGTATTAATCAAGTTCCAGAAGACAATACCACAACTATTGAGGGTAATGGAGAGATTTAGAGATAAACCTAATACATATCTAAAGTTCAAGTAACCATAAATGATTTTTTATTAGATTTTCTTAAAATGTCAAAGTGAATAGCATAAATATATAGCATGTGTTTTTTTAGTAAAATATTAATTTATAGTTTCGTTGAGACCAATTTATACACACTGGGATTTTAAAATTTTATTATCTTACTTATTTTATTGATTGGGGTCCAAATTTGTAATGGTCCCAAGTTTGGACAGACAAATTATTAGTTTTACCGATGTTATTAATTTAAGGATGTTTTACTGTATATTACAAATAGGGATAAATCTATTTTTTGTACCTTAAGTTGTGACAATTATCGTTTTAGTACATTTAGTAGTTACCGTCCAATTTTAGTACCTTATATTTCGTATTTGTCCAATTTTGATCATCCGTTAGTCAACTTAACAGAACTGTTAATTTTGACCGCATTCGTAATAATTAGCGTGAATTAGTCGGAAGTCGACGCGTGAAGTACACATGTTCTTAATAAAATATTAGTAATAATTTTCAATTAAAAAAAATCATTTTTAAATCTAACAAATAAAAAAATATCTAAAAATTGAAGGCATGTTTCTTCCAGCATTTAACTACAACAAACCCAATTCTCTTAAGAACCCTAGCCAAATTCTTCAATATGACTTTTCTCTGTTTGATGCCTTCGTCGGGGAGAATAGAATTTCTCGCTGTTTTTCTATAATCAACCTTCCCTATTTGTTTTAAACCGAAACTTTGGGACACAGATATAATTCTTGATCTATACTGGTAGCATTTTTTTAGAAATTGAGATATACCACCCGTAATTATTTTTCTAGCGACATATTAAAAATGAACTAATTTTTTTAACATAAAATTTATAAAGAGCGCGTATAGTTCACACACTGAAATTCGGTCAAAATTAACGGTTCTGTTAAGTTGATTAACGGAGGACCAAAATTGAACAAATACGAAACATAAGATTCTAAAACTGGACGGCCACAACTAAATATACCAAAACGATAACTGTTACAATTTAATGTATTAAAAATGATTTTTATGTCTAATTAAATTAAATTAAAATACTCAATTGTAAAACTGTAACATGAAAGAAGAAAGGTTCATTAAAATTTGTTCGGTTGGAAATACACCCAAACCCTAATGATTTAAATAAAATCTGGATCATGCCCACGCATTGTTCTCATCCACTTGTCTCTTCACTGCAACTCTAAACCCTGGAAAGGAAAGACTCTTTCTTCTAGGGTTTAGAATAGCTCCGATTATCATCATCGATACCAGTTGCCATGGATCTTCCCAGCTTGGCTGTCATATTGCAGGGTGTTCTCAGCCCCAATCCAATTGAACGCAAAGCTGCTGAAGAAAGCCTTAATCAGGTATATAAGCTACCTAATTTATTGGACCTTTTCACTCCGATTGTGATGATGAATTTATGATCATTTTTCTGTGGTTTTCGCTTCCTTTCAGTTTCAGTATGCGCCCCAGCATTTGGTGAGGCTGTTGCAGATCATTGTTGATGGAAATTGCGACATGGCTGTAAGGCAGGTGGCTAGTATCTCTTTCAAAAATTTCATTGCCAAGAATTGGGAGCCACTTGATTCTGGTAATTTTAATTTCATTGAGTTATATATAGAATTCATGGCCGAATGATTTCGTTTTTGTTCGTTTTGTTTTTAGGGAGGTCAGGGGTTTTTCTCCATCTCATTTACTGTACCATTGTATTATACACTATGTTTTTCTGCATTCTCATTTGTTTGACATTGCTATTTTATTAGTTTAGGGTGGACCATGATTTTATCTGTAGCTATCGAGAAAATGGTGGTTCAATATACAGTATCATGTTACATATATAATATAAATATATGAATTTTGTGCAAGATTTTAAGTTCTGCCTCGTAGTTGTGTATACTGATGTCTAGTTAACTGCAAGATGAACAATCAAAGATTTTGCTGGGTGACAAGGAAGTGGTTAGGCAGAATATTCTGAGTTTCATTGCCCAAGTCCCACCACTACTGAGGTATCTTACCTTGCTCAACTAAGATTCTATGATTCCTCTTTCAGTTAATGCATTTCAATTACTTGTCATCACTGTTCTTCTAGTTGTATTTGGAATTATCTTTCTGCATCTCTTCATGTATTTTTTAATTATCAACAGAGCACAGCTTGGTGAATGCATAAAAACAATGGTAAATGTTGATTATCCAGAGCAATGGCCATCTCTCTTGCACTGGGTGAAACATAATCTACAGGACCAACAAGTTTATGGAGCCCTGTTTGTCCTTAGGATCCTTACCAGAAAATATGAGTGAGTTCATACTAGCTTTCCTGTTCCAGTTTCTTCTGTCTGCTGATGTGGACTCAGCACATTTCATCTTCTGTTAATTTTTTTGGAGTTAGTTGGAGTTTTCATTGTATTATGGCTCATAAATGTCAATTGTTAAATTACAAATAGTTCTGGTTTGGTAAACTACTACTTCATTATTAGTGGTGCTCAAACATGTGAGGAGCATGTTCTCAAACTAAAATTGCGTATCATCCTGGTGATGGTTGAGAAATGTTACCTTAGCACTACATATATAAACCAGTTTCATTCAAAAATAAAATCAGTACTCAGCCGTTAGAATCTAATATGATCTTTTGGAATGACATCTATGTTGGAATTTCCAAGTCAATGCCACCTAACTAAATTATAAAATTTTGAAAGAGACAATTTAGTTTGGACTTGTCAATCGCCTTGAGCTTGCATGATTCTATTACATGAAAGTACATATGTTTATAAAAGTGGTTTGATTGATGCGATAGATCTTGTAAGTCTGCAAGCCATTATATAAATGTCGTCACCTTACAGGTTCAAATCCGATGAAGAGAGGACACCAGCTCATCATATTGTCGAAGAAACATTTTCGCCACTTCTCACCATCTTTAACCAACTTGTTCAGATTCCCAATCCACCAGTTGACGTGGCTGAGTTGATGAAGCTGATTTGCAAAATATTCTGGTCATCTATTTATGTAAGTTGTTCTTTTTCCTGTTATTTCTAGTGTTGCATGTGTGCCATTGGTCATCTATCTACTGATTTTTTTAAGTACATAAGTATAATATTTTCACTAATTTAATAATGTTTTGTGGGCATTTTATGCACATTTTTTTATGTGTATGGATAACACCGATGTTCTTAATGAATATTCCTAATATTTCTGACTATAATGATATTGTTTGTCGGTCCCTTTTAGTCACTTTATAAAGATGGCCCCCATGACATTTACTTATTAATGAAACTCATATATTTTAAAATAAGTTTTTATAGTTTTCAATTTTCTTCTAAAATATATACTTTTATACTTTTTGGCTTTAGTGGAAGCTCAAGCTTCATGGTAGTAAAAATTAAAAAAATTGAAAATTACCATAAAAATTATATTAGAAAATATAGGCTTAGTTAATAATACTAGCTCCGTCCCAGGCTCAACTTCCCGTGGGTCTGGACATGGGTTTTAAGAGTGAATTATGTAAATATAAATAGAATAATTTGGAAAGTGTAAAGTTGATGAGTAAAGTAAGAGAGATTGAATAAAGTAGGAAAGAGAATAAATAAAGTATGAGAGAGAGAATGAATAAAGTAGAAGAAGTATTTTTAAATTAAGGTATGGGAAGTTGAGATTGAGACGGATCAAAACGGAATGCAAGAAGTTGAGAATAGGACGGAGGGAGTATAATTTTTGAAATTTATACAATTTTCTTTTAATTCTTTTTTCATAATTTTTCATAATTGATTTATTTTTATAAATAAAATTTTGAATCTCTAAAACTAACTTTCCATTTTATAAATGATTTAATTATTCCTTTATGAGATTTTTTAATGAAAATACACCCATAATTAATCTGGTGTTGACAGGTGTCTTATAGTTAACGGAAAACTTATCATCATCTCCAACCTTTCTGCAAAGTGAAATTCTTTAAAAGGTTTTAGTGCAACTTTAAAAAAAGAAGAAGTTAATGGTGCAATTTCAAAGTTGATGAAAAGTTTTTAGTGCAAGATAAAATTTTAGTCAATCATGTTTAGAACTGTTGACTTGACCCAAGGCTTGAAATACTACGGAAAAAATATGCCCATGAGGATTTACCAATTCATTGTTTCTATTATCAATAAAAGATTCAAAATCTAGTATAGATGACAATGTACCTCTTCTCTTGTAATGCATTCTACAATGTTCAATTCCTTTTTCATGGTGAGATCTGCTTATGATTAATTGGATTTGACATCTCCATGCCATCTTGTTGCAACACTTTCTACTTTCCTGCAATGTCACATCCCTTTTTTTGGGTAAGGTGTTATTCTTATGTATATAAAATCTCCATGTCATCGTGTTGTAACACTGATTGTCACTGAGAGTTGAGGCCTGCCAGCTTCAATAATCCACACTTTTGAACTCCAAAATGTGAAAATCTTGCAATATGTTGGGCAACTTGATGTCATCTGCATGACTGCATCTAATTCCTCAACGAATCTTGACACCCCATATATTTCAACTTTCTCCTTTCAATCTTATTCCCAGTAATGTTTTCATTTTTTATTTACATCTCTTTCCAGTTAGAGATCCCAAAGCAATTGCTTGATCCAAATGTCTTTAATGGTTGGATGGTTCTTTTCCTGAATGTATTGGAGAGGCCTATTCCACCTGAAGGACAGCCTGTTGATCCTGAACAGAGGAAAGCATGGGGTTGGTGGAAAGTTAAGAAGTGGACAGTCCACATATTGAACCGCCTTTTTACACGGTATGATCATAGTTGTGTCCTGTTACCTGTATGGCTGAACTTTTTCCTAATTTAATCTGGTTTTCTTTTTCATTTACTGTTCCAGCTTTGGAGACATGAAACTTCAAAACCCAGATAACAAAGTGTTTGCCCAAATGTTCCAGAAGAATTATGCTGGGAAGATCATGGATTGCCATTTGAATTTGTTGAATATCATTCGTGTTGGTGGCTATTTGCCAGACAGAGTCATCAATTTTATTATGCAATATCTCAGCAATAGGTTTGTCTTACAATCTTATGTTATTCCATATTCTTCTTACCGTTGAGACTTTTTTGATCTGACCTCTACCTGCTTCTGGGGTGTCTTTTTGTAATTCAAAAAATGAGAAATCTTCACAAGGCACTTCGACTGAATTTTTGTATAAGCTGCATTTAGAGATGAATAAAAATCTTAACCAATTATATTTGGGTGATTGGGAACCAGTATTTAATGTAAGTAGTTCAATTATTGCAGCATAAGCATGAAGAACATGTTTTCAATGTCTCTTAAATGCTGAAGATTTTTATGTCCAAGTTTTTTTTGCCCTCTCTCAGTGTTTATTTGATTATGATCGGAATCAAGTCAACATTGAATTTGTACCGCTGCATCATGTTTTATGCTTATAATAAGAAAATGGTGTTGAGTTGTTCAATTCAGAATGCAATAAGCTTTCCTGATTGGACAAGCTATTTGTTAGAGGTGGTAGCAACAGTCTCATTCTCTTAGTTCCATGTATTGCTTTCAGAATTATGCAATGTGACTGAAATCAATATGCTCTTCTCTGCCCGTTTAATATATATATCATATCAAATGCAATTGTGCCAATCATTGATTTTCCTTTGTTTGGTAAAGGACACCTAACCACATTCTCTATACCCTCTGGAAGTAGAGACTGAGTTTTTCAAAAGGAGTAGAACCGACCCACGTCATTACAACATTGTTCCTTTCTATGCTCCATCTTAAATCATACTGACATTATGACGGGTACAGCTCATTGCATAAGATTCGAGCGGCTTTGTGCAAATTGGGTGTTTACCATTTGTCTATTTTCGGCTTAAAAAGTATCTTTAAATGTGTTTCATTTCTCGAATTACACATGCATTAGTTACTTGTGTTTCATAATAGCCCGTTTATGCTGTCCATGCTACTTCTGTTACATCTACCGTTGGTTGTATCTGATCTGACTTTCTACAAAGGGATATACATGTGTGTGGTGTGTGTTCTAATGACCCAGTGTTATTTTTTGAGCAGCATCTCGAACAGCATTATGTATAAGCAGCTGCAGCCCAAGCTTGATGTTCTTCTTTTTGAGATCATTTTTCCACTCATGTGCTTTAATGAAAATGATCAAATTCTCTGGGATGAGGACCCACATGAGTATGTGAGGAAGGGATATGGTGAGTTCAGAATCTTTCATCTTGTCTTATTTATATTATACTACTGTGGAGCTTCCAGAATAAGGGACGTCCTTTCATCCTTTATGTTGCATATGCACAGATATAATTGAGGATTTATATAGTCCAAGAACTGCTGCAATGGATTTCGTGAGTGAGCTGATCAGAAAACGTGGAAAGGCGAATCTTCAGAAGTTTGTATTGTTTGTTGTTGAGGTTTTTAAGAGGTAAATTCTGGCAACTTTTAGTGTGTGTTTGCAAATGCTTAAAAAGTGATTTTGTGCATTTGAAGTAGAAACAGTAGGTTTTTAATGTTTTATACTACAAACTTCTCTAAAAAAGGCAGGTAACCTCCATAAGCAGAGAAGCAACTCAATAGCTTGCTTCTAACTGCTTTAAGTAGGTAGTTGTTTTTTCAATGAAAATAGACTAATCAAATTAATATTTCCAAACACTAGAAATTCTTTTTTACAATATATCAAGCATTACCGACTTTTGCTTAAAATCTACTTTAACCAACCTTTAGCAAAAGCAAGTGAAAAATCACCAGTAAAAGCATTTGCAAACAGATAGTACTCTATTGAAATTCAAAGTTATGACAGATAGGAAAAATAATACTTTTTAAAAAAAAAGCATTTCATGTTTTCTTTTTAACTTTTCTAATTTTGTGCTTTCATAATCTGCGCCTAACTGCTATTATTGTTGCAATATAGATATGATGAGGCAGCAGCAGAGTATAAGCCCTACAGGCAGAAAGATGGTGCGCTTCTAGCCATTGGAACTTTATGTGATAAATTGAAGAAGACTGAGCCATACAAGTCTGAATTGGAGCGTATGCTTGTCCAACATGTGTTCCCTGAGTTCAGCAGTCCTATAGGACATTTGAGAGCTAAGGTATTGTTGTTGATTTCTTTTCTGTAGCGACTTCTTGGATTGCGTCAGCAAGTGCTGCGTAATACCATGTATGTTCGAGTTCGAAGAGTGGAGGATACTCTATTGCATATTCACATAAAGCACTTGGAACACCTTCGACCCCGATTTCGTACGACTGACCCAAATGACAGACGATTCCGTCGTGGTTTGCCCTGGGACGGCGAACCAAATCAGTTTTGTTGGTGTCGCAACATCTGTTGATAAGTTGATTTTTAATTTTTTATTATTATTTGTTAATGAGGTACAGTTTTATAATTAATTAAAAAAATTCTATTGGCCAACTAATAAAAACAGTAACTTGGATAAGTTTACAAGATAGTAAATACTACTACTCAATTTCAAAGTACAATGCAATTAGATTCTTCAATAAATCTTGATACAATGTGTTATTATCTCATTCATGCATAATTGCATATAGGTTATAGATTAGTGAGTCTTTCAGAATCTCAAGTTCAATCATGACAATCTCGGCCGCATTATTATCCATTCATGCATTATAATGGAGATAAAATAAGTTAAAAAAATTAAAAATTATCATAATGAGTATAACACCCCTTGTCCAGGATTCACATCCTGTGCCGACTTTCTTCCCCTTTTTTGACCTGGACAGTCCCCTGATTTATGCAACTGTGCTCTCTTACTCGATTGAACATGAAATGCGCATTTGAATGGAGACTCTATGTTCCAACATATGTTGTGTTATCATCACTCTTTGTAAAGCCTTTTTTTGTTTAACTGATTATCATCTTATGCTTTGTTCTATTCTTGTTATGCAAATATTTTAGGCAGCTTGGGTTGCAGGGGAATATGCACAAATTAGTTTCTCTGATCCAAATAACTTCCGTCGAGCGTTACACTGTGTTGTTGCTGGGATGCGTGACCAAGAACTTCCCGTTCGTATAAATTCTGTCTTTGCGTTTCGCTCTTTTGTCGAAGCCTGCAATGGTACGATGTTCAAGGCAACATTTACTTTCGTTCTCTATCAGCTGTATAAATTAAATTTTCTAGATCAAGTCTCTTGGGGGACCGCCTTTATAGAGAGGCTAAAGGGGAGCAGCATGCATCATTGTTAATGCTAGAATGGGTTTTACTAAGAGCATTTGATGTTATACATAACCGTAGAAAAGGGTTATTTGTTTGATAATTTAATGGTTCATGTTGAAGCACCAATGTTCACATTTCAAACAGTTGATGATACAAAACAACATTCAATGGCAAGACATAAAATGTTTACTGATAAAACATTATTGATTTTATTTGAAAGATTATAGTTTTACTTAATGGCATATGTCATTTTTAAATTAAAAGGGACCGTTCCCTGCAAGACTTGTAAATTCTATTGTAATTATAATCTGATGCCTTTTATTTGTGTACAGATTTGGAAGAAATACGACCAATTCTTCCACAGTTACTTGATGGTATGTAATTTGTGATAATCATGTCCTTTTGGCTCTCGAACTGCAGTTGTCTCACTAGTTTTGTCATTCTTAAAACACATTCTCAGAATTCTTTAAACTCATGAATGAGGTCGAGAATGAGGATCTTGTGTTTACTCTTGAGACGATAGTGGACAAGTTTGGGGAGGAGATGGCTCCTTATGCTCTAGGGCTGTGCCAGAATCTGGTGAGATTGGTATATATGGATCAAGATCAAGTACCTTAATGTGTTTTCCTTACTCGTGCTTTCATTTTTAGGCTGCTGCTTTTTGGAAGTTCATGAATACTTCTGAAGAAGAAGATGGGGACGATGTTGGTGCTTTGGCTGCTGTTGGTTGTTTGCGTGCCATAGGCACAATCCTCGAGTCTGTTAGTAGCTTACCTCATCTATTTGCTCTGATAGAGCCAACTTTGTTGCCAATAATGCGGAAGATGTTGACCACCGATGGACAAGGTATCAATCATGTGTTAAGCTTGTTTTGTTCATCACTTCTCCGAAAATGAGTTTCATTCATTTTTCTGAAGTTCAGTTTCCAAATTAATCATGTCATAAAGTGTAATATATATTCGGAGCATGGCTTGAAAATGTTTGGAGCAATATTTGAGATGACATTTAGGAGGTTTTTACAACAGTTTCACTATCTATAAAATCTTAACCAACTTCAGCCTTTTCAGCTTAAAATTAGACAATTTCAGGTAAAGCTGGATTTGCGTACACTCAAAATTTGACTTTTCCTAAAATTAATCTATAAATTGGAAAAAATTAGCTGTGCTAACAGAAACACCCAGTTAGACATGGGGGTCTGCTGGCGTAAATTGATCAAAACAACGCTGGTGCTTTGACATTGGTGTCTGGCATATCCTGATCTCTTTTGTCCACACCTCTAGGCTCCAGGGACAAGCTCCGTTGTCCCCTCCATGAAATACTGCAACGTTTTGGAAAATAAAGTTCGTCTAACCAAAGAGTCAAAGACATGGTCCTTTTTTATTTGATTCAAATCATACTGAAAAGAACGAGTAATCCTTAACAAATCATGTTTTCAGTCCTTCATTCTCCATATATACCAATGGCCAAAAGTATATTTTGGTCCATACTGTTATTGCAAAATTCATAAAATTTCAATTTCTCCAGGACACTCATAGAGAGTAATGTCACATGATCACGATAGCTATTTATTTATTTATGTTACTTTTTCGGCTAGAAATTGGCTGCTATCCATAATATTCACTCTTGTCAACTTTATTATGACCCATTGCCAGAAATTGACGGAGTGATTTGAACTTCTGGTAAATTTGAGTGCGAGTGGTGAGAGTAGGAGCTTGTATGTGAATACTATGAAATTGGAATGCCAGAAGAACTTTGCTAATGATTATTGTGCTTTTTTCTTGTGATCCCATAATTCTTGCAGAGGTCTTCGAGGAAGTTTTGGAGATCGTCTCATATATGACCTTTTTCTCTCCTACAATATCTTTGGAGATGTGGAGTTTCTGGCCATTGTTGATGGAAGCTCTGGCTGATTGGGCAATTGACTTTTTTCCAAGTATGCTACTCTAGTTTCAGTTTCAATTATCTCATGCTAAGCCTACATACATAAAAACATCACCTTTTTATCACTTTGTTAAGTCTTTGCTCATTAAATCTGCTTATATTGAACTTTCTGTAGCTTTTTTATTTAGATATTGCTGATTACCGAGTATTCTCGACCTAGAAACTTAATTTATGAAACATTGTTGGATTTCAAAGAGCTATAACCACCTATATATATTACTTCTCTAAATTGTTATTATTTCATAATTGTGGATTTACTTCACTCTGTTAGATTATATGAATTGAACCTTGTGAATCATATGAAACTCTTAACTTGTTTTTGTATTTCTTTACTCAGTTATGTTTTTATCACTTTCAAGTCATGTTTTACTATTAGCATCTCGTTGGAGTTTTCTTGGGACGTAAGTCCTCTGATGTTTCCTTGACGTATTTAGTCATTTGGTTACTTTTGCTGGTCTACTATTGTTATTGTTGCTTAACATTTGTTCCCTCAAGAATGAATCGCCGCCCTATTTGCTACTCTTAAGTCTTGTTTGAGCTCTGGCATGAAAGAACATAGAGGATTACATAGCAATATTGATTATTTCACGGTCAATTCTTTTTTACCAAGCAACAAGAGGTAGTTATTTCTTGATTACTTCACACAACTTGAGGATTGCATATGCTTTCTTATCCAGCAGTACTAGTGATATTAGAGCCTAAAAAAATAGTGGAAGTCCTTTAAGGTTTCTTTTGGTATTGTCTCTCTTGGTTGCACGTAGGGCATATGTGGCTGTTTTTGCTCAGTTTTGTTAAGTTTATTTTTGAGGCAGTTATGTAGGGCTAATATTTAAATTTCAACTAATGTAAGTCAGTAAACCGAAATCTTTTCAAGTCCCATGTGCCTGCCGGATTGTTAAATTTTTAATCCCTGATGTAAGTAACAATAATGGTTTTCTTTATCCATTATTGTAAAATTCCCAATTGCCTTTCTCATTGCTATCTCATATGTCGGTTTCATCAAACTTTTCTAATGGCTGTAAAGTTGTGGATGTTCAGATATCTTGGTGCCACTGGATAACTATATATCCCGAAGTACCACACATTTTCTCACGTGTAAAGAACCAGATTACCAGCAAAGCCTCTGGAACATGATTTCATCAGTGAGTTAAAATGCCCTAATTGATGACCCAGATTGAACTTCTTCAAAAATGTTCATTTCTTTTAAATGATCTTTCAGGTTATGGGTGATAAAAACTTGGAGGATGATGATATTGAATCAGCACCAAAGCTTATTCAGGTGTTGTTTGAGAATTGCAGGGGACAAGTGGATCATTGGGTTGAGCCATACTTGAGAATTTCTATAGAGCGCCTGCGGCACACAGAGAAGCCTCGTTTAAAATGTCTTCTGATTGAAGTGGTATGCAACTTGGCATTTTTCTGTAAACTATTTGCAATTGGGTACAGAGATACATGAAGCTCCTATTTAGCTTTTGTGGTGTAATTGGTCGTATCTCAATTAATGCAATCCAGAGGATAAACTACTTATTGGCATGTATGTAACATTTGTGCATATTTAGAAAATGACTTGTGGGGCGGTAGATGTTAGATAAGAGGTCTGGGTCAGGAATTGAGACTTCAGTTGGTGCTATGACTGGGTACTTGAAAACTATCTTCATTTCGTTTGTCTACTTTTCTGCTGCTGCTACTAGAGATTATATTTATTTGTTTAAAAAAAAAGGAGAACAAGAAGCTAACTGATTAATGTTTCAGGTTGCTGATGCTCTCTATTATAATGCATTCCTCTCGCTCAGCATCCTGCAAAAGCTTAATGTTGCTACAGATGTTTTCAACCTCTGGTTCCAAATGTTACAAGAGACTAAAAAGAGCGGAATGCTTGCTAATTTCAAAAGGTATGCATATATTGTTTCTTGTCACATGGCTCAAAAAATACAGCCTTATATGGAGTATTATTTGTACTCACAGGGAAAATGATAAAAAAGTGTGCTGTTTGGGCTTAACGGCTTTGCTGCCTGTCCCTGCTGACCAGATGCCCGGGGAAGCATTGGAGCGTATCTTTAAAGCTGCACTTGACCTGCTTGTTGCTTACAAGGATCAAATAGCAGGTTGTGAGACGTTCATTAGTTTGTTCATTTTTATGTCGGCCACCTGATGTTTCAGAGAATTTTTACGTAAGCTGAACATACAATATAAATTGTCATGTATACATGCTCACAAAGTATGTGTAAATGTGAATAGAATCTGCAAAAGAGGAGGATGAAGAGGATGGGAGTGATGATGACATGGACAACTTTCTCAGCGATGGGGATGATGATGGCAATGACTCGGATACGGGAGTTGATGATGAGGATGTCGGATATGGGAGTTGATGATGAGGATGTGGATGGAGCTGATAGTGCTAAACTTACAAAATCATCTGCTAGGGTGGGTATTACTTCTATAGACCCCCCCCCACAAAAATAAATAAAATAAAGGCAGTTGCAAAGTGACATTTTAGGTTATAACTTACTGTTTTATTGTAAATGTGAGAATAGGAACCATGAGTAGAGAGGATATGGGACTAGCTTCTCACTTCATCATGAAAGTATAGATCACTGCTATCTGAGCATTCTCACCTTTTTCAACTAACTTCTGTGTCAATGTTCCGAGATTGTATTTTAAGAATTTCTTCATCTCCAGTACTGTATTACTAAAAATGAGAACCATGAATTCATCTCCTGGTTGCTTAAGTACAATTTATCATCTTCAACACTAGCATTGCCGTGAAATGATCTCCCTCTTAGGAAAATAAAAAAGTCCGTAACATGAACAGTTCTCATTCCAGATGTGTGCTGGGGAATCATTAGTTGCGAAAATTCATAATTTGAACCTTCCGAGGTGGTTTGATTTTTGGGGAAATTTTATTTTTCACTATAACCTTTTCATCGTATTTGAAGTTACAACATTAACTTTTATTTTTAGAATTTACACTAACACCTTTATAAAAACTTTGATTTTACACAAACGTTGCATGTAAATTTGCTCTATTTTTCTCTTGGTTGATGGCATTATATTCTCCTCATTGTTCTGTGTTTTTATTATTAATTTCTCCAATAACATTATACATGAAGGACAGTAATGAAATTGAAATCTACTTGGTTGAGGACATTATATTCTACTTTTTATTTCTTAATCCACTTCTACATGTATTGTTTGATGTCATTGAACAATATGAAACATCCACGAAGACAAAAAACTGGCGCATTTTCACAAGTAGAAGTGCTAGGCTAATGTCCATTCAACTTTTATGTAAATTCAAAGTTTTTATAAATTGTTTAGTGTAACTTCTAAAAAATAAAAGTTGATTGTGTTACTTCAAAGTTGG
>JAYMSR010000411.1:0-14433 GCA_036897825.1 Plantago rigida
CCTCATTTTGTCCTTTTGTTAAGTACAACCAAGGGCAAATATCCCAAATTTTAATACTACTACAAAGATGATTAACAAAGTTTGAAGGGTGAGAATCAAAACATTCAAAAGATCAGCTGCATACTCGGACACAAGTATGATATGCAAAAATATAAATACTTACCTGCTGAATAAGGCCAAATCAGAAAAGTGCACTTAAACCCATCCATCACAAAAAATAGGCATTACATAGAACTACTGAACTAAGTGACGACGTTATAGCAATATATATGCATACTTCTGCTGTGTTGATTACATGAAAGTGCAGGACAAAATAACTGAGAGATATTGGATTTTATGGACAAAAATATAGTACATCACAATTGTGTAAATCCCTCGGAAATGTTATGAAATTAGTTACATCTCCTCCAGTTCCAACTCCGTCCTTGTTGCATCAACAAGCAACTGCAAGTGATAAGATGACAATCATACCATATTACAATACAAACTCAGCCTTTAGAAACAGTACGGTGATGTAACACATCATTGCGAAGAAAAGTTGGGTCATTTGGAAGTATTGATGGGATTAAGAAATGTTTCAAAACATGCACAGGTCATTATGTGCCACCAAGAGGTCACAAACATGCACAAGTCATAATGTGCTACCAAGAGGGCACAAACATCTACTAATGTTCATTCATGCAAACTCTTTCGTCATCAACGTGCTTTCTAATCAAGTAATGTTTGAATTCTGAAAGGAAAAAAAAATTAAATAACAGCACAATGATCTTCATCCTTTTCCTTTTCTAAAATGCTTTTGCCGAAGGAGTTTTATCTTGACCACTACCGCACTACGACCCATTTGCTGCTGTATAGCCCTAATACCACTATTCTCCCACAATATGCTATGGAAAGAGCAGTCGAGTACTATATTTATATTCCATCAGCAACACCTTCCATTCTTAGCAGTTAGCACAGCTGGCACTGTATCTGGCAGGGTTAACACATAACACTTAATGTTTCTCCCAGCAACTTTAACCTGATCCAGAAGACCCACTTTTTCTATAAATTTGAAAACATAGCTCATGTCCATTTTGTCCAACAACCACTTGATTCTGCCCCTTGTTAATTAAGAACTGGATACTATAATTTTATTGAAGATTGCTCGATTTTCCATTTTCAGCCTTTTTCATTACTAACAGCTGAGTTATGTGGTAGTTTATCCACATCCCATAAGGTTTTCCACTGGACAAATAATCCCTAGGTCTTTATAACTTTGGCATAATTCCCCAGTCCCCACCCACTTAAACCAAGTGAAATAAAGTCTTACCCTTCTGCTTTTCAAATGATACCTCTTCAATTAACTTAATAAAAAATGCTTATATTAACAAAATGCTATAATCTTTATTCTTCTGTAATTCAAAAGAGAAAGATATAAAATTTATTCTTTAAAGTAACGCAAAGAGAGAGTAACACTAATATCTATTAATTTATAGCAATGGGAAAAAATGACACTACTATATATTCTGTCTACTACAAGACATTAAAATTTTACAAGTCTTAGTATGGGAGGCTCAGCGAATTTCCATTCACATTATTGTATACTAAATTAATAACAACTTCATACTGTTATGAATCAACAAAGAAAATGTAATCATAGAAAGGAAAAATAAGAAAAGATGAAAACTCGCACTAACAATTACTTCAAGCGGGACATAGGTTAATGTAAATGATGACTACAGATCATAAATCTGTGGTTTCTAAACTGCAAGCAGCACTCAACCCCAAGTGTGCCGATTCTTGACAGTGGGGTCAAAATTTATATTCCAAGTGAGAATAGCTTTAAAATATGATGGAACAAATTTAATAGGTTAAAATGTTACATTAATCTATACAAGGATAAAAGATGTATACTGCAGGAATTCTAAAACTCATAACAAAAAAACCACACATATTCTTTAGAAAGAAGGGTAACGCCGTAACGGCCATTTTGGATTTATTCAACATTTAAAGTCGTTGAAAAGGTATATTGGTCCTAGTGTGGCATCATAGTTATCAATCCCGGATAGCGGCACATTGCGGCCTCTCCAGGCCACTTTTTAAAACCTGGCTGCTCCATAGCGCCAGGTGTACTGCCGGAGCGAGCGGCCGACGCTATTGATAACTCTGTGTGGCATTAATTTCTTTTGTAGGGTTGACAACAGCCCAGTATTGAGCATTGAATGCTACATCTAATTTACTTCAATTCCGTTGGATTATATGACTGCATCTTTTACGTAAATAATACTATACTATAACAGATTTGCTAAAAAGATCAACTGTAAGAAAACACACATACATCCACATACTACAGGAGAGAAGTTGAATAAAGATGAATTTTAGGCATCCCCATTGCAATCTCAAATGATATGATCACAAAGAAGCATAAATGTCATAAGAAGAAACATATTAAAAGATTTATCATTAGCAATAAAAATGCATATATAACTGTTTTACCAAACCAACCTGGAGATCGTGTTCAGCATCTTCTAACCTCTTATCATAGTCTCGAACTTGCATATAACATTTATGCAACTGCACACATCACAATGTTCACAAATATTACAATGAAATAACTAATTTATCTAAGGAAGAAAAGCAATAACACCTTATTAACCAGAAATACCTTCTCTAGTTGCATAAGACGATGTGAAGTAAGCTTTTTTTCAGCCCTCAGCGAGTCCTCCAACTCCTAAGATCACACAATCACTTTTAAAACCCAGCATTTTGGAAAACAAGCTGGAAAAGCACCAGACACAAACAAGAAGGATGATTAAGGAAATAAAAACAAAAGAATCGTTCGAATAGTACCTGGCGTTTTTCATGTAGCTGAGAAACTTCTTCTTCTTTATCAACTGACCAATCTTCAAGCCGTGTTATCTGGTCAATACATACAAAATTAACCATCACCACTCATCACTGTGAAGCTGTCTCACTGCTTCTTTTAATGCATAACTAACACAGGTGATAGCTAACTAGAGAGAAAAGTATGGATACATTATACAGAGAACTTTTTTATCATTCACAAAACATACTCAAGCCTCAGATTTCAGCTTTATACCTTATAAATAGAGATAACAAACAAGTTTCAGCTGAGACTTCTGCAAATTACATCTGGGATAGTGTTGACTGTTGCAGAAGTGCTTAACAATATGAGTACAAAAAGAATCTTTTCAAATTCTTGGGGAAAAAAAAGCCTACCCATATGTTAGATTTGGTTTGTTGTTGTTGATCTTTTGGGTGTCGTATAATTTGACTATTTAAGCTAGAACAGTGTCTCCAAGCCAGACCACTTGCAAAGTAAACCTCATCAATTAAGGAGAAGTGAACTATCAGGTTTATTGAAATTTTCGACCCTATTGATTACCTGCTTACCCACTTGAAACCATTATAAAGGGTTGGCATAGCGTGTTTCACTGTTTGCTCGAAACTTGAAAATCAAACTCAGTTTGACTTTGAACTGTTGGTGCTACAGATATATGCCCAAGGTAATATCTACGCAGTGACTAGTTCTGAATAAGTGAGTAGTCTCACTTACAAATTTAATGCATATCACAAGACTCTTCTGACACATAAACCACACTCAACCATTAGTTCATTTCTTAAGACTCGTTATTGATCATTTTTAACAAATCGCATGTCCTGAATTTGTAAAAGTAAAATCACACACAGAAGGCAATCAGATGTGCAAGTCTTTCCATGTAACACTATTGGAGATTGACACAGCACACGACCAGAAAAAAAGTCACAGACTATAATATCTGGTAGCTCAACAAAAAGTAGACGGACCTCTTTCTGAAGTTCTTCAATCTTCTGGTCAGAAACTGCCAACTCACCTTCGACCTGTTGCTATAGATGAGAAAGTCAAGAAAATTAGTCAAGTTCGCAAAAGATGTCGACAATAGATATGCACGGATAAGATCACAAACTCAACTTGATCCTGATCAGCATTAAGTGACTCCATTGAACGCTCTCTACAGCGGTCATCACTATAGGTAGATCTGTCGAGGGATAAATGATCCATATAAAGCAGCTTGCCATCAAGTAAAGAAGAGATTAAATTCAGTATACACGTAGTGAAGCTATAGAATATAGTTAGAGTATGGCCTGGAAAAATGCAGTTATAATTCTGTGTGCCTTTCGTATATAACTGACCCTCTGTGAAGCATTTGCAAACAGTGTTACTAATCCGGCTGCAGAAAGAATAGCAAAAAACAGGACAACAGTTTGCCAGCCTGTCCCTGCTATCCCGTAATTTGGCCCTAAATTAAAGTTCAATGATGGAAGGACAGACTGAGATTGAGCCGCATACAGAGAAGAAAAACGAGCTGGAGAAGAATGGAAGTGAAAATGTTAACTATTAGGTTAACTTGGGTGTAAGTTGGTCAATTTACCCCCTATATTCACGGTCTCGGAGCTATCCCCCCGCAACGTGGGATACCGGGCTTGGCCACTTCATTGAAGGAGGTATCCGCAGTGGCCAGGTCCAATTCCACGATACGGTACTTGTATCGCGCCAGATTGACAACACTAGACCATAAAACTCATAAGGCATCTTAATCTAGAGAGGGAATGGAAAGGAAGCAAATCACGTTTACTAGAGGGGGATTCCTACCCAGTACCTACAGTACTGAAGCAACATGATGAAGCCTGAAAGAAAACATCATTTATCTTTCTCGACAAGAGTATTGGCGATTCCTTGCTCACCACAAGCAACTCACAACTCAACCGAGGATCTATTCTTCTCTCCCAACAAGAGTATCTATATTCCTAAGGGACTTCCCATCTTTATTTCCTCAACTTTATTTTGCATGCCCAAGCTACATCTTTGACCTTCCTATGATCATCCAAAATATGCCCCCAACAGTTTTGCTGCATGAACCAACTCCCCAAGCATATGGGGATGCTCTATAAGTAACAATAAGGAAACCATCTGATGCAGCGTGTGTGGTTGGATACAGGAAGGATAAACTCAAAACTCGTTGATTCAAAAGAATACCGAGAATTGACTCAAAACTCATGAATTCAACAAAATACCGAAATTTGATGGATCAAGATTCATTGATTCACAAGAATACCGAAAATTGACAGATTTGGAGTAACACCTCTATTTTTCATATAATATCTCAAAATTATTTTCCTAACAACAACCAACCAAGTGCTTAAATAGAAAATACCTAACCAACTAAAAGAAAAATACCAAATCCTAGTTAACTAATAATAAGTAAATATACCAAATTCTAATTAACTAAGAAAAAGAAAATATAACGTAAAAATAATAAACTAAAATAATTTGTCGCATTCGTTCCACATCATAACTTAATACGTTAGTAAGTTGATTAATACATACCTTAGTTTGACTTGACACATCCCAAATAATATGAAACAAATCTTACTAGCAAGGTCTCGAGTTCGAACCTTTTAAATGTAAAAAACACTACCGTAGAGTCATCTCCTAAAAAGGGTTCACATGTGCTCGGCCGGATTAGTGATAATATTGAGAATTTAGGAAAAAATTCCTGCCATTGGACAATTAATCCAATAGGGAGTTTCTTAGAGCTTCATTATTTTTTCTGCAAGGAATTAAACCGTGCAAATTATTCCAAAAGTGTAATCCAAAGAGGTTCTAAAGGTGAACAATGTTCACTGAACATGTTTGAATCAGGAAAAAACAGACGCAATAGGATTTGTTACTGCTTTATGAACCATCAAATACGTGCAGAATTCTCCATTCAGGCAAAGTGAAATAAAATAACCACCTGTGGAAGCGTTCGATTGGTAAGTTAAGTCACCCGGAACCAAGATTTCTCTGATTCAGTTCTCCCAAAAGAATCAATTCTACAGAGGTCTAGACTCCAGAGTTCACTTTTATTACATCATAATGTTCGAACATGACATCGCCTTTATATTCATACTTACAGGTGCCATTGCTACACTGATTACCACAGTAGAATGCTAGGTAAATAAATCAACTGAAAACGGTTTGGTAGCACCCTTTACTGTAACTATGGGCCCCACGGTGGCACCCTGGGTCTAAATTTCCCTGGAGAACATCATCAAGCCATCAACCATAAAGAAACTCGATTGAACCAGAAAATTACATGGAACTTCCAAGAAAGGCAAGTGTTGACATATACTAGCACTATACAGTAATGACTAGAAAAGGTTAAACTCCACACAAACACTCCCTGAAGAGTAGGATTCATTACGAGTTTACAGCAAACCAAAATACAAGCCAGGGGATCACAAAAGTTGCTTCATTCGTCTTCTCTCTCGGGAGGAAGGCCACAGGGCAAGAGCATTTTCTGCATAAAATTGTAACGCTCCCTCCCAATCGATTCATTCTCAGCAACAGCAAAGTAGGACAACATGGGATAGTGACCAACATATGATGCATAACTATCTCGGTGGATGTTCACTGCCCATTCAAATCGGGTTAGATCTGCATGACCTGTTCCAACATATTTAGCCTGCATATGCTCGAGCTGTGAGTTGATATTGAATCTGTCACTGGCCTGCATGGTGAATTGATTGTGGGATGGCTGAAAGTAAAAAAGAAACATCATCATCAGTAATTCAAGAACATCTCTTTGTTGGACCCCAAAAGAAAGAAAAGAAGGTAAAAAATGCTCCCTAAAAATGCAGTTTAAGATAAAACATGAATCAGGTCACCTCAACATTGAATTGATTGGGGGAATGTTTCTTATCACGAGTTGATCTTTAGTAATTATTGAGCAGTTTCCACTGAGCAAACATTAGAGGATCGTTGGATTGAAAATAAGCATAAACTACTGTGGCTGAATTTTGGACTCGGGAAGCATACATATACAGACTACTAGGTGACAGTGTGACACGAAACAGCTACCACACTGAAGTTTTAGTTTACTCGGATTTTCTAGTATCCGCTAAAACTCGAGCATTCACCACTTCACCTTTGTTCCACATAACGTGAGTTGGTTTTGTGGCTCAAGTCATTAGTTAGAACCCCGGGCAATTTATACCTACGATCCTCAAACCATAAACTCGTTTCACTAAACAAATTCACAATTTTACTTAAACTACTTGACCCACCTCCAACTAAGGGCTAGAACTCAACTAACTCAAGCATTCAACAGAGACCGAATCATATGCCAATCCTGTATATATATATATATATTGGTAGATAAAACAATCTAAACATGTAAACATAATCAATGTATAAACATCCAAACTTATAAAAAAATTACATGATCAGAATTGGAGTCGATTGGTCCACAGTGAGGTACTAAAGTTGAGCTTAAGATAGACTACAAGTCTAAGGTAACGGCACGGAAACGGTAAATTATGAAGATGCAAGATACAGTTCCGATAAACGAACAAGGATTGCGAATTTCAGTTCAAATTGGAAAATTAACTGGAAACTAACAAACAGACAATGAGCTGTAGCTAGCTACCTGTCAGAATAAACCCTAATAGACTAGATGGAGGAATTTAACAAAACAAATCAAAGATCAAATTGAAACTAAATGTATGCTGCAAAATTGAAGCACAAAGACCAATTTACAGAGTGAGTAAGTTTACCTGAGCTGAGCGCGATGAGATGAGAAAGGAAGAAGAAGAAGAACTGGATGTTCAATGTTGTCCGGATGAACTAGGGCGGCCTAAATCGCTAATGAATTTAATTTTGTCAAATATCAATTCTACCTAAAGTTATGGAAATATTATGGTTGAACCTTCTATCTTTATAGGAGCAGATTATAATAAGTTCTAACTATAGGAAGTAGTAAATCACATACTGTATATTCATTGACGAATATCAAACTACACATATGGCAAATTTCTACCAAGAGGGGGAAGAAGAGTATATGAGTTGATTTTATGCAAATATTACTATATATATATATATAGAAACCGACTCACAAAACGAATGTGGCGGAACCGTTGGTTCGATTACTTACATTCATTTTATAAAAGTTACTACAAGATTATAGAGTTGAGCAATTGAATTCGTTAAGTTTCCATTTCACGGTTTTAAATAGCAACCATGCCACTGGGCCGTCTTGATACTATAAATTACCGATTTCACTCTCCGACGAACTAACGATTCTCAAACCGGGTCAAATTTAATTGTGCATTTTAGGACGACCCGAGCGTGATACGTCATCTTAGCTTGACGTGGAAGTAAAATGAGAAATCTGCTTCATCAACCCCAAACTCAGAAAATTGTTCATAATGAAATAGAACAGAAACCCTAGAAAATACAGCACAGCGATTTCGCACACTTCAATTTTACAAATTACTCCACCAAATTCTCCTCTTCTCCACCATTGATGGAGGCGAATGAAGCTAACGTTTCCTCCGAAGAAAACCAAAACAACAATGACATTGTCACGAAAGTCATTGTCTCGCCTGAAGATCGCGGCAAATTTCAATTTGGGTGGGTTCTTCCACTCTCATTACCAATTCCTCTCAAGCTTATGTGTTATGCACCAATATTGATTCTTAATTTTGCAAATTGTTTTGTAATTTGTATCTTCAGGTGCGATCACTACCGGAGAAGATGCAAACTGAGAGCTCCTTGTTGCGATCAGATTTTCACTTGCCGCCACTGTCACAACGAAGCTACTGTTAGATTTTTTAATCTGAGCTGAGTGTTGATGTCAATTAAACTAGCCTATCCTGTTTCTTATTTGTTGATATTTTCTAGACTGCTTTGAGTGAGCCGAAAGAGAGACATGAGCTCGTGCGCCATGATGTTAAGCGAGTACAATCTCTTTTATTCGTGCTGATTTTATGTTTATTTGGTGAGCTTTTGCTGTGTTTTGGTTGATAGATGTCGATTTCATGTAATTTCAGGTTGTTTGTGCATTGTGCGACACTGAGCAGCAGGTGGTGTATGTAATTTGTTTTCCTAATTTGGTTCTATGTTTGTTTGTTATGATGAACATGGCTTTTGATATGTGCTCTTGTTTGCTTTTGTGAAGGTTTCAAATATTTGTTCCAAATGTGGCGTCAAATTTGGAGAGTACTTCTGCAATATTTGCAAGTTCTATGATGACGATGTGATGCATCTCCTTTTACTCTTGTGACTCAATGCAACCAATTTAGTCTGTGAATAAAAATGGATTGATTAAGATACAATGCATTTTTCCTGTGTATATCTAACAGCATTTGTAACTTGCTTATGTTGCAGCTGAGTAAGAAGCAGTATCACTGTGATGACTGTGGGATTTGTAGGTAAAGGAGTAATATGGTCTCTATCTATGCACACCATTGTTGTTTTCTTGTTTTAGAGGTATATAAGTCACCATGCAATAACGATTTTGCAGAGTGGGTGGTCGAGAAAACTTCTATCACTGCCCTAAGTGTGGTAAGTTGTTTTGTTTTTGTCTGTTACTATTACTATTGTAGTGTATGTGTTTTTATTTTGTAGCGTGACAATCATCGAAGCCAATCGTACATTCTTTGCTAATCCCATTATCATCTGATTCTTCCTAATGAACCTTGGAAATTAAGTCTGCTTTAGATTTTCTATGCATTCTCCATTTGTTGCTCTGTGCATTCCTTCTGGAAGCTTAAGATGGATTCCTTTTTATGTCCATTTTCAACTTGGATCTGTTTATGATTTAACTGTATCAGATGGTATTGCATGCCTAGTATTCACAACCTTACCATAGACAGAAAGCTAGCAAAACAAACCTTTTCTGTTTGTTGAGGATTTGCCGTTTGACCAACCTTGTAGCCTCTGCCCCCACAACCAGAACGATAATAATGAGAATAATGATGATAATCATGATGATGGTTAAAAATAATAATAATAATAATAATAATAGTGAAGTCGAAAGGAAAAGCAAAAATGAAGAACTGGTATGTTAAATCTACTTCCTGTTTGTATACCCATAATATCAGTTCAGTTGCCTGCTCATGGTTGAGAGTGCAGGATCTTGCTATGCTATCAGTCTATGTGATAATCACGCGTGTGTAGAAGACTCAATGAAGAGCCACTGTCCCATTTGTTATGAGGTTTGATCTTGTAATACACACCATATATGATGAGCACATGGTTTATGCTCTTGAATAACCTGGCATCTCACTTGCATGCAGTTCCTTTTTGATTCAACCCAACAAGTAATGATTTTGAAGTGTGGACATACAATACATATGGATTGTTATCATGAGATGATCAGACAAAACCAGTATGTTCAACCTGTTCTGTGTTTCTTCTCGATTTTCTCTAACCTGTAAAATTGCAATTTTCTTTTATTCTCTATGATAGGTACCAATTATTGTATGTATAATTATGTTACAGGTACCGCTGTCCAATCTGCTCCAAGTCAATTAATGATATGTCTGGTCAATGGGGAATAATAGAAGCAGAGGTACTCTGTCATTCCATTTCCTTATTAGTGTAGCATTATTAACCTCTCTGTGGTAGACCTTTGCTTGCCTCATTTTTATTCATTTATGTCTTCGTCACTAGAAAAAGAAAAGCAGTGAAACTGTGAAAGCTCGTGTAAATATCAAGTCTACATCTGTCTAATTGTCAGTAACCCATGAACTATGATACAGTATTTTTGCTTGTGATAAAAGCGGTTCCAGTTGATTATCCTCAAGATGTAGTCAATTTGTTACAGAATGCTCAATGCTGAGTGCTCAAGTAAAACACAGTTCATATTTTTCCGCTTTCCTAAATGATCGACCTGAACTGACACTCTTGTTAAAAAGCCTATACCTGTCTTATTAACTTATAAGTCATGACTTTGAGGTCTATGGTACATGATAATACTGGTTCTTGTTCTGATTAACAAGCAGCTCCCAGCTTAACAAAATCTATGAGATCCTTAGGTATGATGTTGGCATTGTTTAGCCAAAAGATATGTTTAGGACTATCTGAACATTATTAGATTGACTTCTTTACTTGTTGGTCTGAGGTTTGAACTAACACTGCTGTGAATGCTTGCTATATCCTTCTTTTTATTTTAAATGACCTAAATCCCTCATTCATTAAATGATAGTCACTATGAGCCCTCATTTGGGCTAGTATTATATAGAGATATATTGATTGAACAATTGATTATTATTATTATAAACCAAGTAAATATGGAATGGGAAAGTTATTATGGGATGGAGGGGGTATTTGATATTTTAGAATATACATGGTGGGACGAATAATAAAGCAAAAAATCATGTTTTCAATTTCATATACCTAGAGCTCTTTCTTTAATTATAATTTCTTCATGTCCCTAGGACACTCTTCACGTTACACCCTAAACCTAAACAAGTGAACAACTCTGCCAACCTTGGGACTATTGCTTCAAATAATAAATGAATTATTAAAGGCAGGATATGTATTTTGAACTTTGAGGGTACTTATTGGAAATGTATGGATACATCCTCCTAATCCTAAATAACTTTGCAAGCCTCATGTCTCTTGCTTTAAATCACAAAGAACTTAAATTAGAAGAAAACCTATTCTAGAAGGATAGGTGTATATCGGGAAAATGCTGGCATGGATATATCCACCTCACAAATTTCTCGCTGATTCATAGACTAGAGGAAATCATTATAAAAAACTGTAGCTGGATTATTCCTACTATTGATGGCATTGTGGCACTGTCACATAACGTCTTGAATTATTTGGTGTGCAGGTGTAATTCATAAGTTGAGTTTAGTAGTTGAGAAAGTCGATGGCATTAATAGTCCTGCAGCTATAGCAAAGTTATGTGATGATTATTGTGTGTAGGCAGGCGACAAATTTAGTTTGCTTCCAGTGCAGTTAGGGTGACAATGAACCTTTTGTAATGTTCGTGATATGAGATTGAAAATAACAAATGAGTACTGTAAGATATAATTTTAACTTTGTTGTCTTAGATTCATGTGTATGCATGTATCTTTTGGTGATTATCTTTAAGAATAATTGCCAAATTTAAATTATACACTTGACAAGTAAATAGTCTGCAAGATGTATGTGCTTGATATTGGGCATTGAAACTAGATATGATCTCTCTATTAACGGCCAATTGTTAGTATATGGCTTTGACCGTTTGACGTTGTAATTGGGCTGTGACAGATTCAAGCTACTGCAATGCCCGAGGAATATCGATATGATGTAAGTTCCTCCCTTGTCCCCTTTTGTTTGTTCTTTGGTATTTCGCAGAATGCTTCTTAATTTTTTTTTTCTTTCTTTTCATTTGTCTGGTTTTCACAACTTCAAAATTATATACTCTAATTTGGTGCAAATCTAAAAGATGATATCTTTCTGAATATCAAGTAATTCTAGAACGGATTTTGTCTCTCTAAAATACTGTAATTTGTAAGACAATATATCTATTGTTCCGGGGAGTGTAATCTGGTCATCCATTTTTTGGTGTGCACACATCCCGTTCAATGGTCTTCCGTGTTACTCTGGTGTAGTCTCATCGGTGCTCATTCCAACCTTAACTAAGTTATATTATGTTCTTTTTGCGATTTGACAGGTTTCGATACTCTGCAATGATTGCAACAACTCCAGCAAGACAGCGTTTCACATATTTGGTCACAAGTGCCAGCATTGCAGTTCATACAACACCCGCATGATAACAGACGGGCAGACATAGCTGAGCAGAAAGTGTGCTCATATCTCCTTCCCTGGTGTAAACCTTTTCTTTTGATTAGAACTGTTCTTTGTTGTTCTTTTATTCTATCTGTAAATGTTAACCCTGCTCAATGTTTCTCTACCAGCCATGTAAAGTCATGTAGGAAATCGATGCTTACTTTTACTATTTGGTTTTTTTATGTTAAGCCATTTCATGACAAGTGTGCATTTTTTTCCACTCGTGATCATTGGCGAATCAGGACTAAAATTCCCACAAATAAAACAGGAAGTCTCATGAATCAAACTTGAACGACTAAGCCCACAAACCTATTGTCCAAACCACTCCACCAAGACACTTTTCATGATTCAGTAGTATAGTAATAAATCAAATCTCATCAGGGCAGTGGCGGAGCTAGGATTTGGAGTCAGGTAAGGCACAAATTAAAAGATTTAATAAGCGCACGGGTAAAATTTTGTGAGGCTTAAAACAACAAGATTAAGTCTGATTCATGAACAGTGAACATCACATCTTATAAACATGATTCATGAACAGTGAACTGCAACAAATTCCCAATTCCCCTTCAATTACAGAAACAAAGACTAAAGCTGCAGTAGTAGTTGAAGAAATTGATTACTTGTTTGGACAAGGGGCTGGAATAAGAGACGAGAGGCGGCAGTCGGGGCGGAGAAGCAGGCGGAGCGGCGAGCAGGCGGCACAGGCGGCAGACTGGCGGCAAGCAGGGAACGGCGAGAGGAGGAACAGGCGCGCGGATCTGATGACTGGCGGCGGTGACTGGCTGAACAAGGCGGCGGCAAGGACGGCGGAAGGAGCGGTGGACTTGGCGGATGACTGGCAGCGAACGGGAAGCAGGCGGAGGAGAAATCTCGGCGCGGGTAACGGCACGGCTGGGAGAAGGCGGCGGCGAAAGGGAACTGGACAGCGGCGGAAACTGGACAGAAATTGGGAACAGGGGAAGAGGCGACGGAATAGGCGGAGGTTGTAGGTAGCGGCGGAAGGATGGAAACGGCAATCGATCGGAAAGGGGAAGGAGGGCGGTGGAGCAAATTCAGTGTGATATAAAATCTGATTCTGATTATACTAAAATTACCAAAATACCCTAAGGGTATTTTGGTAATTTCACATTAAAATTTGAGGGGGGGCACTGAATTCATGTCACTAGACAAAGTGAAGGTAAATGCAGCCTATGCATAAGAACAAAGTACATAGGCTTCAATCTGTTTGTTGAACCCTTGCTCAACTGCACTTAATCTTCATCCTCGTCCTCCTGTACAAAATCCATTACGGTCAAATTGCTCGATAAATTGAAAAACAGTGGATTTTGAGGCTATATATGAATAACAAACCTCTGCACTGCATTCATCTTCATCCTTGTCATGAACCTCAGACTTAGACTTGTCACATTCCTCATCATCCACTCCAGCCTGAATACGAACAGTCCATAAAATTGAGCACAATGCAACACAGGAGAAGGCATTCTGAATTGATTCACACTGAAAGAGGGAACATAGATATATACCGATTTGTTGTTGTAAGCCTCCATTTGTCTCTCGTACTATGCCTTTCGCTTCTCAGCCTTAGCAACATGCTGAGCTTTATCCTGATATTCAACAGCGGACAGATTTAAAATCGAATACACATAAACTGCAAAATAAAATGTACAGGTACTACTTTCGACCAGCTTTACCAACCTACAATCATCCAACACAAGTGTCAACCACCAAAAGAACAAAACTAATAGATCAAAGAACAAAATGCAAGAAAGTCAACTCACAGCAGCAACAGATTTGTTCTTAGGGTGCTTTTCCTCGTATTGTTTCCTGAAGTCTTCTCTGAAATCACA
>JAYMSR010000412.1:0-14429 GCA_036897825.1 Plantago rigida
ATTCATAAAACAATAATGATATTATTTAAAATATTATACATATACTTAAAAACATCAATTAAACAAATGCATTCTCTCACTAATCCACTAATGCATTCTTTTTCAAGATTTTGTGGTAAAATTATTAGTAAATCTTTATAAGAAACATATTATTTTGTATTATAATTGAGTATTAAGCCCTACGTACTTTTTCAAATAGTACTATTTGTCATTTTAAGAGTATTTTATTAAAAATTAACAACCTTTTTTGAAAATATAATATCTGCACTTATTAATTTTTTAATTATTATATTTCATACTTATTTATTATCTTTCTTACATTTTGCCATCTACTTATTTTATTGTATTTACTCAAAATTTATGCAAAATCGTACGATAATCTTTATAAAAGATCGGAGGGAGTATTTTACATGATAAATTATCTTTAACTTGAAATTGTTATTTTAACTTAAAGTATTAACTATCGATATGTACCATATTTCGAGAATTCATCCATAATAAATATTGAATTTAAGACTATTTTGGAGTAATTTTATGATGAGTGGTGAAGTGGTTCGCACTAGCACATCAGTATGCATGCCAATTCAAGCAAGGATAATTGAGAAATGAAGGGGGATAAAACAAAAAATGCTAAATATTAGTAGTATGGGGACCATACATATCCTGTACCAATTTTGACAATTAGTTATGAAATCTATGGGGACCATACATATCCTGTACCAATTTTGACAATTAGTTATGAAATCCAGCTAGGCAGACTCTCATGTCAATTTATAGCAGTTGAATGTTACTCCATTTCTCTTTAACAAATTCATCTAAATGTATGTATGTCCACACTTGTAGCTGTAGTATCTTTCTCTCTCTAAATGAATTTGTATTGTAAAACAAAATAAAGAAGTCTAGTCGTCCGTTACGTATATTCATATCAGTAGCTTCTCCATGTCATCTTCTGTGAGTTCTTTCTTCACTTGTACCATTATCAATGATTTGCCTTTGATTGGCAAATGGCAATTCCTTTTTGGGTTTCTGTAAAAAACTCATTTTTTTTACCGCTTGCTGGTTCAAATCTTGTAAATTTCTCCTTGCCATTTTTTTTATTACTAGACCAACTATCTATAATGTGATTGTTTATTTTATTCCGCAATGTTAAAAATAGGAACTTTTTTGCTTAAAAGAAGGAAGCCAAGTATATTCTCTGATTGATTTATTCATTCATTCATTTATGTCTGCAGGTTAAGATTTAGATTTAGATTTGTGTATATCTACTCAATTTCATAGAACTTTTAGTTAATTCATGTGCAGACAGAAATCATCATACCTTGTCAAAGATGGAAGCTTGATTGGTTGCTATTATATTGATATAATATTATGCCAATAAGTCTGTTCAACAGTTGTTTATTATTAAGCTAATGACGAGAATTTGACTGTTAGGATGCTGACAGTTTTGTGCAGATTGATTCAAAATATTAAAGTTGATCAAGCTCATTTGTAGTGCAGGTTTACTTGTAGTTGTACAACTAAGGGATATTGATCATTTTGGAGTTTGATAATTTTGGGTTAGAAAGCGAAAAAATGGCATCTTTACCTGCTGCTGCTGATGAGCTTTCAGCAGCTAGGTCTTTAAGGCAAGGTTCTAGTGGTGGTAGGAGTAGGCGGATCAGTTTAGGATCTTTGAGCACTAGGAGTTGGGCTTCGGCTAGTGTGAGGGAGGTTTTTACTGCACCGGGACAGGATGCTTTTCAGACCAGTGGGAGAGAGTATGATGATCAAGCGGAGCTCGTATGGGCTGCCATTGAGAGGCTACCCACGTATGATCGTGTCAGGAAAGGGATCCTCAAACAAGTAAAGGACGATGGACGAGTGGTTCAAGAAGAGGTTGATTTTGCCAATCTTGGCATTCAAGAAAAGCAGCATCTGTTGGAAAATATACTCAAAGTTGTCGAAGAAGATAATGAGAGGTTCTTGCAAAGGTTAAGGGATAGAACTGACAGGTGACCAAAACTTTCTCTTTTTCGTTTGGTTTGGTTTTACTCTCAATGCAATTGATGATGATGTTCAAGTTTCACTATATCTTTGTGTACCTACATTTTGCTTGTTTTTCTACTAGGGTTCAAATCGAAATTCCAAAGGTAGAAGTTCGGTACGAAAATCTTTCTGTTGAAGGAGATAAATATGCTGGATCTAGGGCACTTCCTACGCTGCTGAATGCAACCCTGAATGTGCTAGAGGTAATTATAATTTCTTCTGTTTTCCTTTAGCCCATATTGACACTTGTTGAAGTGAAATACTCACAGTTGTGTTTGTGTACCAATAATTAATTAAGACATGTATTTGATGTCACAACAGTTCTTGCTGATATTGTCTATCTGCAATTTATTGTGTATTCACACCCAATTCTGGGATTTCTTTTGGTCTACAGGGGATCTTTGAAAAGGTGAAGATTCTTCCTTCAAAGAAAAAGGTTATCAAGATACTTCACAATGTTAGCGGTGTGGTAAAACCTTCAAGGTTCGATTATGAACCTTGTTACTCGTCTTATTAACATATATGTATAACTGGGAGCATACAAGAAACATGCTTTTGTAATACACTAGTATTCCTAGTTACACAATGCAACTCTTGTTTTGACTACATTTCTGTAGCATGATAGTGAGCTTGCCATATTGAATTAACTTAAATACTGAGAATGTTTGCTCTGTTGTTTTCTAGGATAACACTACTTCTTGGGCCTCCAGGGTCGGGAAAAACTATTTTGCTGAAAGCACTTGCGGGTGATTTGGACAAAGATCTTAGGGTGTGTTGTTTTTGAACAAATTTTGTACTTAACTTTTGTTCGGATAACTGAACGCTGATCAAACTACTCTCATTGGTAGGCAAGTGGAAGAATCACCTACTGTGGTCATGAAATGTCAGAATTTATTCCCCAGCGGACTTGTGCTTATATCAGCCAGCACGATGTACACCACGGGGAAATGACGGTCAGAGAGACCTTGGATTTCTCAGGACGTTGCTATGGAGTTGGGACAAGATACGATCTCATCGCTGAACTGTCAAGGCGAGAAAAAGAAGCAGGAATTAAACCTGATCCTGAAATTGATGCATTTATGAAAGCCACAGCTGTAGCAGGCCAAGAATCAAGTCTAAATACAGATTATGTTCTCAAGGTTTCTTTTCTTCTTTCACTCCTTTAATAATAGGTCAATTTACTAATTTTGCGAACCATAACATAAATACGACAACACTCATCCAATGCTTTATGATCACAGATCCTTGGCTTAGATATTTGTGCTGATATTTTGGTTGGTGATGAGATGAGAAGGGGAATCTCTGGTGGACAGAAGAAACGGCTCACGACTGGTATGTTAACATGGATATTTTGTGAAAACTGTATTCTTGTTTTTCTCTAATATAAAGCATATTAAGAACCTGTATATTCTCGGATAAAAACACTAGTCATACGGAAATTTTAGGCAGTCTCTCTGCATTTTGTTCCTTATAGCTGGTATAAATTGCCCTATCATCTTTTAAATCATTGCGATCTGCTACTATATCCAATAGTTGATTGTTTTTTTGGTCAATATAGGAGAAATGTTGGTTGGACCGGCAAAAGTTTTCTACATGGACGAGATCTCAACTGGTCTCGATAGTTCAACCACATTTCAGATTGTCAAGTATATGAGGCAGATGGTTCACATCATGGATGTGACGATGATAGTATCGCTTCTCCAACCCGCACCAGAAACATTCGAGCTTTTCGATGATATTATTTTAATCTCAGAAGGACAAATCGTCTATCAGGGTCCTCGGGAGAATATCCTCGAGTTTTTCGAGAGTGTTGGATTCAAGTGTCCTGAAAGAAAAGGAGTAGCAGACTTTTTACAAGAGGTTACTTCATGGAAAGACCAACCGCAATACTGGTTCAAGAAGGATGAACCTTATCGATATATATCAGTGCCTGAGTTTGTAGAGAGATTTGGTTCTTTCCACATTGGACAGAAACTTTTCGATGAACTTGCAATACCTTACGATAAAACCAAAGCCCATCCAGCAGCGTTGGTTACTGAAAAGTATGGAATATCCAATATTGAACTGTTCAAGGCATGCTTATCAAGGGAATGGCTGTTAATGAAAAGGAATTCATTCTTGTATATATTTAAGACATTCCAGATAACCATAATGTCGATAATTGCTTTCACGGTTTTCTTTCGGACGGAGATGCCTTATGGCCAATTAGTTGATGGAGGAAAATTTTATGGCGCTCTGTTTTTCAGTCTGATTAATGTGATGTTCAATGGCACAGCAGAGCTTGCATTGACTGTTATGAGGCTTCCGGCGTTCTTCAAGCAAAGGGATGCTTTGTTTTATCCCGCATGGGCATTTTCTTTACCGATCTGGCTTCTTAGAATCCCACTCTCTCTTATGGAGTCGTTGATATGGATCATCCTTACTTATTACACCATTGGATTTGCTCCTTCTCCAGATAGGTATGTACTTGTTGCAAAACAGTTACTCAATTATCTCCAATATTAAAAAACATGACTATCAGTTTCTTGAAATTTCTAGGTTTTTTCGCCAACTGCTGGCATTCGTTGCTCTGCATCAGATGGCTCTATCACTATTCAGATTTATTGCTGGACTTGGAAGGACACAGGTCGTTGCAAACACTGCCGGGACCTTTGCTTTGCTGTTAGTCTTTGTTCTTGGTGGTTTTATAATAGCCAGAGGTTAGTATTATGTGTTACTGTGATTAATTATTTCCTTGTGTGATTGTTTAACTCATAGTTAATCATTTATGTGTCAACCACCAAGCTAACTAACTGCCTAGATGTGATTCTTCAAACTTGAATATATAGGGGCTAATTAGCAGGTATGTTGTTTTTAGGGGGTAGTTTTTGTAGTTTTCCCGTAACGTTTGTATTAAGTGTAGCAAGCTTTTTGGCGGCTGCTCGTCTGGCATGCCTGGGCAGCAGATAATTGATTTTTCTCGACAAACTTCTTGTTCATACTTATGTATACAATACTGTAAAAGAATCACTAGTACAAGTGCTTTATGTGACGAATTAGTACACATCGATGATACTCATTGTGGATTTTGAAAATCTACTTTAGGTAGTTTTTCCAATTGTATGCAGCTTCAAGGGGCGTGACTGATGTTACAGCTTGAAATTTTTTCTTGCATGTATTGCACAATGGATTGACACTGCATCTTATTTTATGCAACAGATGACATTCAGCCATGGATGATCTGGGGATATTACGTTTCTCCTATGATGTATGGTCAGAATGCCATAGCCATCAATGAATTTTTGGACGAAAGATGGAGCACTGTATGTTTCCAAGTTTCTTTGTATCATTAATTAAGCTTAAGACAGATCTGCTTCTGTCATGACTTGTTTATGCTTACATATTAAGTTGCATACTTATTTTTTGCTCAGCTAAATACTGACATGAGGTTTAGCGAACGAACAGTTGGAAGGGTTCTTCTAAGATCAAGGGGCATGTTTACAGAGGAATACATGTACTGGATATGTGTGCTTGCCCTCTTTGCATTTTCCATTTTGTTCAACATCTTGTTCATTTTAGCTCTGACCTATCTGGACCGTAAGATCTGGCTTTCCTTATCCTTTCCATTGAGATACCTGAAATTTTGTGCACCTTTGACAATTTATTCCAAACTAATTCAGCTTTTGGAGATTCAAAATCTGTAATTGTTGATGCGAATGCAAAGGGTAAAAAGGACAAGAATCCTACCAAGAGTGATGTTCCGGCCGATTCTAATGTTGGAGGTTCGTTGCCATACTTGTCTACATACTTGTCATTTGATGTTTATGTCCCAGTCTCGGTGTTATGTGCTAATTGTTCCTATGACTTTTTTCTGAAGATCAATTAGATTTTTAAAGTGAATTGCATATCTCTATATAAAGGATAGGATCTCAAAATGCTTCCGTCTCTTTAGCTTTCCTCAGATCTAACTTTCTAATTCGAAGATGTCACTTTAATAGCTAAGAACGTCAACTTGGTATTCTTTAAGAAAGTTATGGTTAGTAATGCGAAAACATGAAACTCCAGGAACCGAATTGCCGTTGATGAAAAAAGGTGAAGGTCATTCTGGAGTGAATGGTGCAAAGACGAGAGGAATGGTCCTTCCATTCACTCCTCTGTCACTTGCATTTGAGCATGTGAACTACTACGTGGATATGCCTGCAGTAAGTTGTTTCTATAAACATGTTTTTGTAAAAAAAATCTTTTTCTATAAACATCAAAATATTATTCATGATAGTAATACACGTGTTGTCTTCTCTAGGAAATGAAAAAGCAAGGGATTGATGACACTCGTCTTCAGCTGTTGAGAAATGTTAGTGGATCTTTTAGGCCTGGAGTTCTAACAGCGTTAGTTGGTGTGAGTGGTGCTGGTAAGACCACGTTGATGGATGTTCTGGCTGGAAGGAAAACTGGCGGATATATAGAAGGAAATATAAGCATTTCTGGTTATCCAAAGAATCAATCTACATTTGCTCGTATCAGTGGTTATTGTGAACAGAATGATATACATTCTCCACATGTTACTGTTTATGAATCTATTGTGTACTCTGCCTGGCTACGTCTTCCTCCAGACGTGAACAAGGAAACACGGAAGGTTTGTTTCTTTAATTCATAAGTGTTTAGCACAATTGTCAGGTCTCTGTTAGAATTTTCCAGATAAAATCTAATTTTATGTTTCCATCGAAAACACACACTACTTCATCAATGGTCTGATTCTATCTAATATTTTCCTTTTCTCCCTTCCTGGAGAGAGCAATATTTTACTATTGGCTTGTTGCTTATCCGGTTTTATGCAATATCCATTGCATCTCTGTTTAATCACACTTTATTTTCTTATTTACTAATGTTTTGAGATTTATAGTCTGCATTACAGTTGATTATCTTGCCCCATTTTTTGTTTGGTTGACAGATGTTTGTTGAGGAAGTGATGGACTTGATTGAGTTGAATCCATTAAGAGATGCTTTAGTTGGGCTGCCAGGAGTGGATGGTTTGTCCACTGAACAGAGAAAGAGACTCACCATAGCCGTAGAATTAGTTGCGAATCCATCCATAATCTTCATGGATGAGCCCACATCTGGTCTTGATGCTAGAGCTGCTGCAATTGTGATGCGCGCCGTCCGTAACACCGTTGATACAGGTCGAACAGTTGTCTGTACAATTCACCAGCCGAGCATAGATATATTTGAAGCTTTTGATGAGGTAGCTATGCTAACAAAATTCATGTTTTACACTTGGGGTTCTTAAAACATAAAAGTATTGCACTAGTTCTTAATTTGGGTTGTTGCTTTACCTGTAGTTATTGTTGATGAAGAGAGGAGGACAAGTTATATACGCAGGGCCTCTTGGTCATCATTCTCACTTGTTGGTTAAATACTTTCAAGTAAGTATTGTAATGTGACATCAAAAGTTGTAATCTATAGTTTCTGTTTCAACTGAATATGTTCCTCTCTGCCAGGCTGTGCCCGGGGTTCCTGAGATCAAAGAAGGTTGCAATCCTGCGACCTGGATGCTGGATGTTACCACTCCTTCCGTTGAAGCCCAACTAGGCGTGGACTTTGCAGAGCTCTTTGCAGCTTCTGATCTCTACCAGTAAGTAGAACATAACATAACATAACAATTAGGATTCTAGGGATTATATCAAGCATCACACTGTGAGCTTGCCAGGGAATATATACACAGTTCCATCGCGTTCAGAAACTTCAGGAAGCAAAAAAGTGAAATTATGTACTTTAAAATGTTTCCTCCCATTTTATATGTGCATAAAAACTTCGAAAAGAGTCTCCACCTTTCCCACATTTGCATGATAACCCAATGAAGAGGGAAAACTGTTATAACTGATGTAAACGTTTTAATCTAAAGCATTAATCTTTTCATTGGCATTTCTACCAGAAAACTGGGGAAGAAAATGAACCAGATTAAAGATTAGAGGCGAATATAACAATGAAGTTGTTAGAAACCACAAGAAATGGGGTAGCTAAAACTATAGATCTATAAAAGTAATAGGTTAAAAAGTAAAAGTTTATTGTTTTGTCATTTGTGCGAATATTACCAAATGTTGTTTGATGGGTTTCTAATGAGAGACACTTCTGATCTTTCTCACAGGCGAAATCTAGAACAGATCAGACAACTCAGTTGTCCAGCCCCAGGGTCCCAGGATCTACATTTTCCAACTAAATACTCCCAGACTTTTGTTTCTCAGTGCAAAGCATGCTTCTGGAAACAACATTTGTCTTACTGGAGGAATCCACAGTATAATGCCATCAGGTTCTTCCTGACGACTGTTATTGGAATAATATTTGGAGTCATATTCTGGAATAAAGGAGAGCAAGTGTAAGTCAGATAAAATCCCCATTAAATTTAAGGAATGCTTACTCTATATGTAAGTTGGAAATATATTCAGTTCGTATATCCTCACATAATGTATGTATTATTACTTACTATAGGTCTAGACAACAAGACTTGATGAATCTGCTTGGAGCAATGTACTCAGCTGTTATGTTTCTTGGAGGAACAAATACTTCTGCTGTGCAGTCAGTTGTGGCAGTAGAAAGAACCGTTTTCTATCGTGAAAAGGCAGCTGGAATGTATTCAGCACTGCCTTATGCATTCGCCCAGGTATTTGAGCTCAACACTTACCTTGCTTGTCTTGTCTGATTATTAACTTGAGCACCCATTTAGTGTCTGGTTAAATACTCAGTGGCATTCTATTGCATATGCACCTCTTAAGTAAACACATGTAATGGGATCTCTCACAAACAAACCTAAGAACACTAATTGAATAGCACTGATGGACACTAAACAATGAAGAAAAACAAAATAAACTTGATCTTCCAATGCAGATTTACACTGAACAATTAGAACTTCTGTTCTTAGTGAAAGGGGACAACGAATACTAATTCACATGTAAAAAGACTCTCTATGATGAACTATAAAGGTTCTTTTCTTTACTATGATCAAAATTTCCATATCAATAATCCTTGCCTGATCCATTCCTCTCCCAGGAGTGTTTGTAATGCTTACTACGGCTTTAAGTCCTAAATGGAGAACTCATCTTGTCCTTGTGCCAACAACCTTACTTGGCCTAGACAGAGAGCTTCCTTAACATTAATAATATAGTCCCCATTCTCTAGAGTCTAGCTTAATAATACTAGATGCAGTGTTGTTAATCCCGGATCGCGTCGCCCCCGACCAAAAAATTCTGGAATAGCGGGATCTCTCTACCGGGATGATCCGGATACTGAAGTATATATATAATATAGCATACATAATAAGATAAACATAAAAGTTTAGAAATAACTCAAATTAATGTGCAAAAGGTCAGATTCTAAAGAAAAACGGCCTGAACACAAACTTTAATATCCCGCACGGGATTCCCAGCCGTGATCGTGCCCGGGATCTCGTGGGGATTCACAACACTGACTGGATGGACCTTAGATATCATGCTAGAGCAACCTTAGATTCCACGCTGAAGCCACCTTACCATGACAAGTCTATACACGGACTTAATTATTCTCAACTTCCTCAACGAAATCTTTGTTGTATACGAATGTCTAGACTCACCCTCAATGCGTAAAATGAAGTAAAAAAATTTGTGTCACATGACGAGCATAATAAATTTTGGGACATAATCTCGTACATGCATGCTCGTATACGTAATAAATGGATTACATAATTATAATTTGATGACATAAACTTCAGACGTAATTAAACGTATGACATGATTCATAACTAACATCTTAGTAACATAAAGAATCACATAAGAGTGCAAAACAGCCCAGTGAAGTTATAGTGGGCTTAAAGTCAGTGTCAACTGCAGACCATAACTTTTGGACCGTGCAGTCGAGGAACACTGCAACTCGGAAGTCGGAACAGTGTAGTTCAAGCTCCGTTCCACTTGAAACACTTCAGGGACAATGAAATCCCATCCCTAACACAAAAGCATGTGTTATTCCTACTCTCTAAACATGGTCAAGCAAAAGTGTTTCTCGAATATTCATAACGAAACATTGTTTTTTTGAATTTGTAACATGAATATTCATAAACATTAACATCAATTAAATAGATCATAATGGCGATCTTTTTTTCTTATTCAAGAAGACAATAAAGATTATTTACACATTGCAATACTTCGGGCAGGGAGGGGTGTGCATATGATCAAGCTAGATTATTTCTCGAACACTGGGGTGTCTTATAATAAGTTTGCCTTCATTGATGTTTCAGGTTTTTGCTATTGACTAAGTTGCTCCAAACAAGTTAACATGTTGATATTGGTATACTAATATTTGTTCTGTAACAATCCACAGGTGGCAATAGAGATTTGTTATCTCGTTGTCCAGACTCTCTTATATAGTCTTCTGCTTTATTCTATGATTGGATTCACCTGGAGTGCATCGGGATTCTTTTGGTTCTATTTCTACGTTTTCATGTGTTTTACGTACTTCACTGCATATGGAATGATGCTTGTTGCGCTCACACCGAATTACATGATAGCTGCAATTGTCATGTCATTCTTCCTCAGCTTTTGGAACTTGTTCTCTGGTTTCCTTATCCCAAGAACGGTAAGAAAATTTCTGAAACTTTTATGGATTAGGTATATTGTCTAATGGGAACCGTTGGTTTAAATGAGACAATTAATTTATAGGCCATTCTTTGCTCAGTGACTCTTAATTAAGCCTATCCTTTGTGGATTTTCATTTTCCAAACTACTAGTTTCTTAGTAAAAAGGATCTTGGAATAATGCATAATGACTTCTATTATTTATATTATATTTATTGGATTTTGCACTAGGAATTCTAAGAGAAAAGCTCTTAGTGCCTGTTTGTTGCAAATGATTTTGATTGTTTGTTAGCGATTTTTTCCACTGTTTTTAGCTTGGATTAATAGCAGAAGTTGTTTCCAGCAGACACTCATTTCCCATTCTGCTGTCAAAAAAAAAAAAAAGTAGAAGATAAAATCAGTTTTCGACAATCAATTGCAAACAATCATTTATTACACCCTCCTTGTGATCTAGTGTTTACTGATGATTTGGTTTCAGCAAATACCAATATGGTGGAGATGGTATTACTGGGCCTCGCCAGTGGCATGGACTATATACGGTTTGGTGACATCTCAAGTGGGCAACAGGAATGACCTGGTTGAAGTGCCTGGCCTTGCTAATATTACCGTCAGGGAGTATCTTGATCGCTTCCTCGGGTTCAGATATGACTTCCTTGGAGCTGTTGCTGGAGCTCATGTTGGCTGGGCTATTCTTTTTGCTCTTGTTTTCGCTTATGGTATCAAGTACCTCAACTTCCAGAGGAGGTGAAGCCAACCTTCTTTTCACAAATTACACAGTTATTTTTGTGCAGGTTACTGTAAATGTATTGTGATTTTTGGAGAAAAAGCAGATTCCTGTTTATGGCGTCGGATCATATAACACAACTTGGTGCTGTAATACATTAATTTATTGTATAGGCTTTATACTTGATACTTTGGAAAGATTGGGTGCGGATAAGAATATAAAGAACAAGAATTTTTGTCCATGGGATTTATACATGTCTTTGTACTTGTAATTGAAAGTTGCATCTTATGGTAAAGTTTGGCTCATCGAGAATGCAGTCCGACTTATGGTTGATAAGCCGAAGATGATGGCCCATGCAAGAAAATTTGGCACAATACGCTCGAAGCTTCTCGTGTGTTTTTCAGCCGCCTGAACACTCAGGTTATCCTCGACCATTGTGCAGCTTCTTGAGATAACTCCTCGACTCTTCCTGTGAGTTGCATGATAGAGCTCACCCCAACCCTTCTACAACAGATAAGAGACTTGACTAACTCCACATAACCATGAGTTTATACTGCTCAGAGCTATAGCATTTCCTCTAACCGATAAGCAACTGAGCCCTATAAATGTGTTGTTAACCGATAATAGCCGTCTCACATCTCATTTCGGTGATATTTCAACTTATCCAATACTTTCAAGCTACACTCATCCCAGAGGCAGGAACTCTTAAAGGCTCTAAGATAAACTCAAGCTTATTCCACTCCCCCCCCCCAATGTGAATGTCAGAATAAGTCTCAAGGGTTTCACCACAGTTGTCCTCCTTAGAATCTTAAGCTCTCATGCGCTCTTGCGTGGCCTGGCAAGTTGTCAGTACCCTCGCAACTCAACAAAATTCGATTGTCGATTTCTGAACAGCTATATAATGTACGGTGAAACGTAATTATAAATGAAATTTGTAAATTATACTATTGTATTATATCTTACTATTTGTAATTTCAACCCTTGGAGGGTCTTTGAATCTTCAAATAGACCCATTAATAGAATCCGAGTTGCCTGTTATATTTATATCTTTGAAGTTTATGTGAACTGCATGAGCCATGGGAAAGGCCAATGTTTAAATTTAACTGGCAACCTAGGGTTCTTCCCTTTTATTACAAGGATATGAAAAACAGAATTACATGTAGTCAGGTTGTATAACAGTGTAAATTTCCGTAGTTCGATTTAGCCCGTGTTATCAATCCCGGATCACAGCGCTCAGCAACCGTCCAAAAAATCCGGGATAACGGAGCAGGATGGCCGGATACTGAAGTGATATATACCATATACCATAGTTTACATGATAAACATATATGTGTAAAGTTATAATAAGCTTAAAATAGTTGAACTAATAATAAAAAGTCGAGTAAGTCTCCTGAGAGACGATCTCTATATAATTTATCTAGAGACGGCAAACACCTATGGTCTCAAACATTGGTGTTTTTTCATATTACGACATGACTTATTTCGTTAACATAGATGTTTTGATTAATAACATGGATAGTTTTATTTGTAACATAGGCATCTCTAGATAAGTTATTTAGAGACCGTCACCTCATGAGACTTTGTGTAAAAAGTCATATACTTCATGGAGAGTTATAAAGACAAGCTTAGGAAATGGAGGGTAAATTTGTCATTCACCCTAAGAAAATAATGTTGGGGTGCTATCCCGCCGGGATTTGCCAGGATCCCAATCTAGGAAACATCTGAATTATTCGGGATGCTATGCAATCAGGGATAGAGGTATTTATCCCGGCAGGTATCAAACGCTCCGGGATCGTGCGGGATCCCAATGAGATTGACAACACTAGATTTAGCCATATACATTTTCTTCAAATTCTCAAAAAAAATTGCGTGAGCCGTTAACTACATGAACAATAATTTGGCAGGAAACTACAGGTACATATGAACTATAAACTTGAGAGCAAATAAGACATCAGACAAGTTCAGTAATTATGGTTGTAAAGAAGATCTGAGGTAAATAGCAACCATACAACAATAAGTGGATCTAAATACAGATAGCTTCCATAAAGCATAGCATGTCAAGTAATGAACAACTAACTCATTGATCGAAAGTCCTACAACATAGTATGTCTCTAACAAACAAGAGCAACTCAACTTGCAAGTTTAAAAGCATCAATAAATAGACCATAAGTAAAACCCATCTTAAAGTTGTTCAAAAGGGCAAGAGAAAAAGTGACCTTGGGTCGGCTGTAGTAAAACCTGGTTACGTACTCAGTGATGAGAACACACAATACTGCTGCAATGACATCATTTACACCCAGAGCTCCGAAAGAAAGAGATATTGTCTGTGCAACGTAGAAGCCACCCAAGAGAGATATACCCCCAAAAAGTGCCCTTCTGGAAGGGCTCTTGAAGTAATTACGAGATAGTTGAGGTACAATCCTTATTATGTCCACCAATCGTCGAGGACCTTCATTTTCTTGAACAGCTCGAACTTTGAAACTCCTGGTAGGGAATCGAAAAGCACAATCCCCCGGATTACTAAGATAAATGCTGCCTCTTCTAGTAATTATGGTGGACTTGAGAAGGTCAACACAAGTAAAAGCACAAAGAGTTGCCATTTGATTTGTGCCTTGTAGTAACTATGAAAATGAAGGTGAACTCATTAGCGGAACAAAGCAAAACATATGAATGAAAACTGCAAACACGTAATGCTGCTACAAATATTCCAGGTACAAGTATCATTCCATTACAGTAGTAAATGAACAAGCTACAACAAGAAACTCCTAAAATCTAATGTGAATGCTCTAGTCTCGATGGATTTGATATATCTCCAAACTCGATTTACTTTAGCAGTAGTGCTATTTAATGAGTAACTATGAAAATGAAGGTGAACTCATTAGCGGAATAAAGCAAAACATATGAATGCAAACTGCAAACACGTAATGCTGCTACAAATATTCCAATTACAAGTATGATTCCGTTACAGTAGTAAATGAACAAGCTAGGACAAGAAACTCTAAAAATCTAATATAAATGCTCTAGTCTGATAGATTTGATTTATGTCCAAACTCCAAACTCGATTTACTTTAGCTGTAGTGCTATTCAATGAGATAGCCAGTATAT
>JAYMSR010000413.1:0-14426 GCA_036897825.1 Plantago rigida
TACTAATATATATGTAAAAGTGTCAGATTTTGAACATGTCATTCATTGCTATGTATGTATACATACATACATACATACATACATACACACATACATACATGTATGTATTGGCACTGCAAGAATAATGATATTTGTCTACATTTATTCCAACTCAATTAGTGTCTTCATAGTGAATTGGGAAACAATTTTGGGAGAAGGGTATGATCGACTCTCATATTTGTCAATAATCAATTTTAGCCACATATTTAACATTGATGCACGAGGATCATCATAAAAAAAAGTATGTCGACTCTTAATCAATTTTTTCCTCGAAGTTGTACTTATTTCTGATTAGGAAATTAATTTATAATCATCATGATCTATATTCATCGGTGGAGACGTGATAACAACCTAAGTTGAATGTTAGTACTAGATTGTGATGATAAAAATTACAATGACGAGTAACTAATAAGCGTTCTAATATGGACATTAATTTATAATCACCGTGATCTATATTCATCGGTGGAGACATGATAACAATTTAACTCCAATGTTAGTAGTAACAGATTTTGACAATAAACATTAGAGTGACTGTAACTTATAAGCGAACGAAATTACATGTAGGAAAGCCAATTTGGTTAGCAATGGAGTAAAAATAGTAAAAGGAGAAAATGGAAAAAGAGAAGCAACTAGTCCACTATACAGACTCATCCCAAACTTTCCCTATACTCACTTTTCCTCTTCTCCATCAAAGTGGTGTAGCTGCTGATGGTGATGATGATGATGTGTTGTCGATCATCTCATGCTCAGCATTTATGAACCTTACTTAATTTATTGTTGATATTACTCAACTCTTTTTCTCTTTTGCCTATTTTCTTCATCCTCTCTTTCTCTCTCTAGGGTTTCTTCAGGGATTTCCTGAGAGCCTTTATCTGATGGACTCAGAGGACGATATGCACGACGCTAATGAAGGTGCGTCGGTTGATGATGAGGAGGATTACTATAGCGGTGGAGAAGAAGAGGAAATGGAAGTTGAAGAAAATGATGATGATAGTTATGGCTATGATGAAGATGATGATGATGCAGGTGATTACGACTTCATTGCAAATGCTTCTGATGATGGAGATGATACGATTGCTCATCGGCAGGTTGCGAATTTCTTTTTTGTTTTTGTTTGTTTGTCTGTTCAATTGGATTACTTGATTTTACTGGGATGGGATGTGTGAATATTGACTGGAAATGAGATGTTGAGCTGCTAGATTTGTCTATTGATTGAAAAGATTGAATCTTCATTTACATTTTGTGAACCTGGAGAGTGAGGTTTTTGGCTTCTGTGGTGTGAATTGGGTTTGGTAGTAAATCAATTTGGATTATCTAGTAATTTTAAAGGTCTGGCCTTCAAAGGGATGTGTTTTATATTGAAGAATCATGCTGAATACCTGGCTCCATGTGTCTTAAAGTTGAAAATAAAATTCTTTGAAATGGAGTACTGGAGACGGGTAATTGAATTGGTTCAGAGTGAATAACGGCTAAAGGGTTATTTCCGTGTGGTTTGTAGCTAGAATTTGCAATTAGGAGATGCAAAATGATGAACTTGTTCAAATGGAACCTAGCTCAATTTAGTGATATGGTGGACTTGTAGAGACATGAAATGTGTAGCGTAATTATTTGCAACACCTTATCCATTTTGTACTAACGTGATGGATGTATAACAAACAATATGAGACAGACTTGAGTTGTGTTTGATGAACACGTGAAGTTGTTTGGGACACCTTATTCATTTTGCACTAATGTGATGTGTTCTTATCTATGTGTGTGGATATTTCAGAAGAGCTATACCATCTTAAAGGAAGAAGATATTAAGCAACGACAAAAGGAAGATATCATCAAGATTTCTACTGTTCTTTCGATTCCCAAGGAAGCAGCATGCTTACTGCTCCGTCGCTACAATTGGTAATTTTTTATGTTTAATCATCTGAAATATTAGAGATATATGCATCACTTCCACCATGGACTTGTGCTTTCCAAATAACATTTTGTTTAATTAGATGATGTGTTGGAAAACTCCATTGCTGTATATTTTCCACTTTTGTCCAACTGTTTCACTTGATTGGTCATGCAGGAGTGTGAATAATGTGCATGAAGCATGGTTTGCTGATGAAGAGAGGGTTCGGTATGCTGTGGGTCTGTTAGAGAATCCTCTGGTTAAGGTTTCAAATGCTGGAGAGGCAAGTTATCTACTCTATGAATGTGCATAACATTGTATTGCTATTCCTATATTTTGCGATGTCCACATCCTGATGGATCATTGTTTGCTCTTCTGTATGTTTCTGTTAGCTGGCATGTGGAATCTGTTTCGATAAGTATACGTCCGAGGGACTAATCTCTGCTGGATGTGGCCACCCTTTTTGTGAAACATGCTGGAAAGGTTTGCTAATCATAATCATCACACTTTAAGCAGCTTGTGTTTAATGATTTATTATGCTAATGGTGCATAGTTAATCCATCATGCTATTACGATGTAAAATACAAGTAATATTGGTTTCATCAATTTTAAACTATGCTAGAATATGTTCAAACGAAACTGTATCATGTGTAGCTTACAACATCATGCTGCTATTATGATGTGAAATACAAGTATTCTCCTCATTAAGTGCATTCTTCTATCTACAATAAGTTTCACAATGAAATATAGAATTTCAATTCATTCAGACTACCCCCAACTCATGAAGGCTACTAGGAACTCCAAAGGCACTAGAATGGACAGTGTCAGTCTTTTTTCATGAGATTACCTTTTCTCTGAGACTTTCAATTTTTTGAAGTTAGGCTTCTTTTTCTTTTCACCAGCTGTGTCAGTCTATAGTTGATTAAATGGGAGTTTGGGTTCTGGTCTTTGTTCTTTAGTTTACCAAGAATCCTTTTATCAATAGTAATAATCTCATATCTTAGGAGTTAGGTCTCCAACTGTATTTTTGTGATTTCATTTTTCTGTGTTTGATACATGTTTGTTTGAGGATTTAATCGTGGAGAATGGAGACAGACCATCAAAACGCCTTCATGGGTGCATTTCCAAAACTACACAGGTTATTTAGTGGCTCTAGTGGAACAGCTGGAGTGGGTGCATATAGGTCAAAAGTTAAAATTGTTTTTGCAAGGCTTGTAGTATGCTTTTGTTCAAGTAACCTCATCTCTTTACGTACAATTTTGCAATTAGAGATCATTTTTTTAAGAATCATTTGGAAACACAAATAGCATATGATAGGAATGGTTAATGGACATGAAATTTTCTTTTGGTGAGAGAACATCACGATGCCCCCCTCTCTTCCCTTTGGCCTGCAACTTTCGTGGGAAATGGTTGCTTAACATGTCAGTTTGTTTACCTGTTTGTCATTCAGCTTACATTAGCACATCCATCAATGATGGTCCTGGAAGCTTGGTACTGAGGTGTCCCGATCCACCATGTGGTGCTGCTGTTGGACAAGATATGATTGATAAGTTGGCCTCCAATGAGGACAAGAACAAGTATATGCGATATCTCCTCAGATCTTATGTGGAAGATAGCCGTAAGGTAGATTTCTCTCTCAAACCATCGGAGTTGTTACTTGACTTTGATATTCGAGTAACATCTCAAAGTTTTATACGCTGGTAGTTGTATACATGTTGGTTCGGAGTGAATTTAACTCACAGCTTCTTTTGTATTCATCAAGTCTTGCCCCACACAATCAAATTCAACACCATTTCATGCACATGCATATGTGTTCGTGTCTAGGTAGTGAGGATATCCATGTTTACTATTTGCAAACAAATTTGTGTACTGTAAATCCATTGTCTTGTAATCTTATATGAAAAATAAAGTAATGATTGATGATTGATGCAAAACAATTTGCTGCTACGCACTGACTGTTTTTTCCCATGTCTGTGGGGATTTTGAATGTAAGCGGTGAGAATAGTATGCAAGTAAACAGAATAAGTGAAGCTGGTTCAGTTGAGATTGAGAGCGTGGGGCAGGTTCTTCTCTTGTAGGATACCTTCCAAGTACTTTTGGGACTTCCTTCCTTGTTTTGCTTAAGTTGAGGCTAATGTTCATGATTTCTTTTTAATTCGAATTCTCTATCCTACTGTATTTAGCTGCTGTTATAAATTCAATGGTTCACGACCTTGGTTAACAAGATCCTTGCACTTTTGACTCTCCATGTATTTTGTTATCCTCTTCATTATCTATCATGATTAATTGGTGTACTATTACTCGCAGATTAAGTGGTGTCCTGCACCTGGCTGTGATTCTGCTATTGAGTATGTTGTGGGTAGTGGAAACTATGATGTCACTTGCAGTTGTTCGTATAGCTTCTGCTGGAATGTAAGTTGGCTTTTTGTATGTTAATTAGTCTCAAAAACATCATTCTTTCTCTTTACAGAATTCTTTGTGATAATCAAGTATTGTGCACTGGTTTATGCAGTGCACGGAGGAAGCCCATCGTCCAGTGGGCTGTGATACTGTGGCAAAGTGGGTTTTGAAAAACAGTGCAGAATCAGAAAACATGAATTGGTAAAACTCTCTGCTTGCCTTTCAGAATTTTACTTGAATTATATTGTGATTTGCATGCATTATCTTCTGTATACTTACTGAAACATGATTAGTTTGCTTGGCGATGTAAAGTTAGTTTTTTAACTTCTCTTTAATGAACTAGGTATGTTGTAACCATTGACTGAATTAGAGATGGAATGTTTGATTATTCTTTTTTTCTTTTTTTTACACAACTATTCACACAAAAGAGCTATACTCAGAAATATGGGTGATTTTGTTATTGTACTCTTTGGTGTAGACTCATCTCGGACAAATTCATCATCTCACAGGTGGTCAGAATAGTTTTGTTTGAAATATCTATGATGCTTTATGAAAAATGTATGATGCTTCGTAAAACATAGAGAATTATTGACAGTTTACAAAAATTTGCAATTTAGTCCCTGAAACATCAAATTCTCAAAAAATTGCCCGAAATTCGTATCAACCAATACTAAACTCAAATTAAAGTTTCTCAAAACAATACAAAATTGTCAATAATTTTAACTTTACCACATCTCTATTCCTATAAAGATGTGAATTAGCAACTATAATGAAGATTAAATCAATTCCAAATAAAAAATCAATTATTTCCTAGTCTCTGGAACTCAATGATAGCTCTTTCCAAGTCGTCCCTGGCTAGTTTGCTATGGCCGTCGTGGAGCAGAGCTCGTGAAACTTGCTGCATGAACAAGCAGCCATGGCTGCTGAAAGTGCCTGAACATAACATTTTCTTACGTTTTGAAGTTAAAAAAAGACAACACACAATTGCGGGTTGACTCGGCCTGGAGTCTCACTAACATTAGGACTCTTATAAGTCTTTGTAATGGAAGTATGGGTAAACTTCACAAGTAGGACTCTTCTGAGTCTTTGTAATGGTCAGCAAAGTTAAATTTTGAATGCTTAAGCCTTAATGATGGGTTGCATTGCTAGTAACTGTATGATTTTACTGGCAAGTTACTTTGCTTTTATTGCTTGCTGTTGGTTTTCTTATATTATGCACCGAAGGGTTACTACGAAAAATATGTTGAAGTAGTTCTGCAGAAGTGCGAAGAAACACGATATAGTTAGGTGGTACTAACGATACACTTTTGCACATAAGAACCTCAGACGCCTCACTTACTGAATGATATTGATTCATACATAATACACTTATTGTATGAAGAAACTGTCTACTAATTATGTATGTGTACCCCTTCTGCCACAGCGGTAAATAGTTCATAATCTTGTCAAAGAACATAAAAGCCATGGAATATTTACATGCTGTTTTGTCGTGTATAGGATATTGGCCAACTCCAAGCCATGCCCAAAGTGCAAGCGTCCAATTGAAAAGAACCAAGGTTGTATGCACATGACTTGCACACCTCCATGCAAGTTTGAATTTTGCTGGTAAGCTTTATACATTTGTAGTTCGTACGTCAAAATGAAATGATCTCATGGATATGCATCTTTTTATCTTCTTTTTTACTTCTTTGTTTTCAACACCTGTTTGTTATATTTGCTTTAGTTGTGCTGTTACTAATAACATGTCTCAACATACTAAAAACAAGATTTTGCTATTGTTAATGCTTTCTTATTGAGCTTGTTTCTATGCCATATTTTAGGTTGTGTCTTGGTCAGTGGTCGGACCATGGTGAGAGAACGGGAGGTTTCTATGCATGCAACCGTTATGAAACAGCCAAGCAAGAGGGGGCGGTATGTAATTTGTTCTGCTGTTAGCTTTCATTTCCTAAAACTTTGTTTACTGTATCGATTTTTCAACTCTTTAATATACGAACATTGTGGCCAGTATGATGAGGCTGAGCGCAGGAGAGAGATGGCAAAGAACTCTTTGGAGAGATACACTCATTATTATGAGCGATGGGCTTCCAACCAGTTGGTATGTGTACTGGCTCGTTGTTCAACCATCAGGCGACTAAGAATTTATGCTTATAACTGACAGAGTGCTGCTTAGGAAACACTAAAAAGTCAGTTTGTCTTTAACTCATAAACTTAATCGTGCTTATAACTTACAGAAATCTACGTAAGTTTCATGATTTCATTACACTGAGTCATTTCCGTCTGTCAGTTAAAAATTAGACTGGTTGTGTGGTACATACCATTTAACTTTTTTCATGAATAGGAAACATCCCATCAGCTGATCACACGCTGACATGATAGGCTATTAAATAGATAAAAGACATGCGGTTTTACATGAACTTGTTAACCAATTTGTCAATGTGTACCTGCCAGTCTTTTACATAAAACCTTGATAAATTAATTGTCAAAATGGACGGGCAATATGACTACTATTTTGGCACACTTGACGAAATCTTGCTTCTAATAGGCAGAACGAGTACACGACATAAAGAAAGTTCATAAAAGAGTTCAGTTAATTTCTTCTATTCCTTTTCTCACATATATTTGCCATTATGGCAAAATCATCAGTTGGGCCTTTTTCCTGAAACTGCCTTACTCACATCTCTTTTAGCATGAAACATCACATAAATCTCAGTCACTATCATGGTCCATCGTCTTTTCGATAGTCTTCTCATTATACAGAGTGCATCTATGTTAGAATTGGCTTCAACGTTTTTCATTTTATTGCCGCAACCTTCACTCTTGTTTTCTTCAATTCTATGCAGTCAAGGCAGAAGGCACTATCAGATCTCCACCAAATGCAAAATGTACATGTAAGTATATCCTGCAGATATATATGTAATATATCAATAACTGGATTCCATATACATTACCATAATTATTAATTAGAACGTAAATCATAGTTTATCTATTTTGGATCTGTTCCTCTGTGTTAATTTGCCGCAGAATGCTTTTCGAAACGTATCACTAACCAGGATCATCTTTATCGTTTACCAAAAAAAGGTTATCTTTGTTGCAAAAAGACGAGCTGTGCTGAGAAAGCTTTACTTAAAAAAAGCTAGTTTGAATGTGCATCAGTTCACTTGGTTCTAGATATTGCGTGTGAGCCTGTCATTTGAAAGTTCTTGTGTCCTTTACTGTTGCTTAATGACTTGAGACATCTTAGAATGACCAGAAATTTAAGTGAAGTTACAATACTAAAAACCGATCAGCAGGTTCCAGGAAGAACTATCTAATTTCTCCACCTTAAACTTAATAAGATGCACTTGTATATGGACTTCCTACTTTAACCTCAACATACTATTTGTGAAATGGCAGAATCCACAGTTGATATCTCTAAATCTTTTTCCTGCACCGCACCCCAAATTTGCATTAGGGGACACCTCATGCTCCGATTTCTGTAGTGTTATCACCTGTTACATTATACGTATCATTGAGATTCGTCATTTCTCTTTACTCTAGAAGTACTTTCTTACCAAGCCATATTGTTTTATTTTCAGCTAGAGAAGCTCAGTGAAGTACAATCCCAGCCTGAGTCGCAATTGAAGTTCATTATAGAAGCCTGGCAGCAGGTAAAGCATCCGAACTGATTTTATACGTCAACATATTTTAGGTGTACTCAATCTGAAGCAGTCTTTGGATATTGTTTATTACTCAATATTTTAATGTAATTACAAGACTTTCTTTCTTGTTAGCTTAGTTTGTGGAGATTCTATAAATTTCCATGGTCAGGTTATTTCTTTTTATAATTTTAACTATTCTGTTCGGTGGAAAAGACAAGGCATCATCGTGGGCATTCTTAAATTGTGTCTGGCATGATAAGAATGTCTGTTAAATCTATAGCTTAGTTTTTATTTTATCATCCAGTCTACAGAAATTGAAAGAGCTTCCATAATGTTATAGTGAAAGCTTAGCCTGAATCCCAATGATATTGGATCAACTACTAAGCCGAAGAAAGGCCACATATTCCAGGAAATACTGCCAATCTCCTGCAACAAATGTTTGTTGAGTTTCTTAAATTGGATACTTTTGTCCTCTAATCAAGTCCTCTTAGGTCTTTCTTCCATTGGAAGGGCCTAAACGCATTAACTTCCAGTAGATGAACTGATGCATCAGTGTGCCTACGTCGTACATGGTAAAAACATTTTAGTCTATTCACTTGCATAATAATATGTTCAATATCTCAATAGGTTCTGCCTCTACCTTTTGGGTGAATTCCTATGACCCTACCCTTCTGCTTCACGGAGCACACGCATTTTAGCGATACTCATCTCATGTGTGTGGCTTTGGGCACCCAACATTTTTCTTACATAATGGTCCAACTGCAGTTTCAGTTGCATAACTTCTTCACCTAAACCTACCACCAATTCGTAATTTTCTTGTCAATCGATTGATGATACTAATCCAAGGATTGACACCCACTAAAGTTACATTTATGTACTCTTGAGACCTAAATCTGGGAACCTTTTGATTCTAATTTTTTATTGCATAGATATTTTATGATGCACACCGTTCATCAGAAACAGCATGTTCCGGGGTTTGTAATTTTTTCCTATGCCCTCCATGTTTCCATTCATCTCTATACAAACAAAGATGGGCTGAAAATGGTACTGAATGGCCTCCATTTTGTTTGAAGAAAAGTGCAGAACTGTGGATAACTTCCAAATGAATGTTCTGTCAGATTCTTGAATTCTTGCCTAGTAGTTAATAGATTTTGTTGTGAAATAATAATGCCATCCGTGATATACCTTATTGCAGATTGTTGAGTGTAGAAGAGTACTCAAATGGACATATGCGTATGGTTACTATCTGCCTGAGCATGAAGAAAATCGAAAACAGTTTTTCGAGTACTTGCAAGGTACTATTTCTCCTCTATGACCGCTCTTATGAATATAGCCTACCCTTCTAGATCTCTGAATTATACATTTTAATATCTAGGTGAGGCGGAAGCGGGTCTGGAGAGGCTTCATCAGTGTGCAGAGAAAGAGTTAACTGGCTATCTGTCTGCTGGAGGACCGTCGAAAGAATTTAACGAGTTTCGAACGAAGCTAGCTGGCCTAACAAGGTAATTTCTGTTTGCTTGGCCAAATACTAGACTGAAATGTTCTTAATACTTCAAAAGTGCCCTAATGAGCCTACTTCTGTGAACTTAAAGTTGTAGAACCTTCAAATTGGTTTGAGATGTGGTGTTTCTGAATTTTCCTTGACGCATTTTTACACTTCTTGAAACTAATTTTAGTTTTGCCTTCAGACTCTGAGATGCATGTCTGTTAGAGATTCAAGTGCATACTTCATTTTACCCGATTAGCTAGGATGAACATGTTAATATAACTATGAAAATTACAGGATCTTATTGTATTTTATATTAGCAAAAGAGTGTTTTCCCTCTCAATGTTTGTCATTATGTGTGAAATTCCCCTTAAATTTTCCATGTGTGCAACTGCACCCCGAAAGCTTCGCCATTTGTGCGGTTGCCCCCCAGAATTTCAAATAAGGTATGATTTTCTCCTTGTAAATGACATTATAAACCTATGCGATAATCACATCGTATTTGAGACTAAATGGGGCAATATACACATGCACACTTTATGGGGGCAGATCGGACATAATTAGAAACTTCGGGGGGCAAATCGCTTGTGCAAACTTTGGCAGACGCGTTGCATAAAATTCTAAATTTAAGGGGGGAAAGTTATTGTCCTTAGTTTGGGGTTAGTGGCTAGGAGATCTTGGATTGGAGGCAGCTATTATAGCCTATGTTGAATGTTGGTGCTGCACTGATGCTTTGAATCTGGTGACAGGATCTGGTTTTTTTTTGTGTTTGAAATTTCATGGGTTTTCTTATTAGGTCAACGGAACGGAAAATTAAGTTCCATTAATATTCACGTATCTGTTCATGCATTATTGCTATTTCTTTTTGGCTTTTGTTGAAGCGATCTTCATAGCCTTTGTCAAAGTTTTGGATTCTCTTGTCATGTTATGTTCTTTATATTGAGTATCTAATCATTTCTTGCATCCTTTTGTAACAGTGTGACAAAAAATTACTTTGAAAACTTGGTTAGAGCACTTGAGAATGGGCTTTCAGATGTTGATTCACAGGCAGCTCCTAAGTCTTCAAGCTCAAAAAATGTAGCTGGGACCAGCAAGAGCAAAAGTGGCCGAGGGAAGGTACCTTCCAAGACAGTTGCTGCGCCAACGAGAAACCCAGATGATACATCAGGTCACTGGTCATGTGATCAGTGTACTTTTGCCAACGTACGAACTGCAACGACATGCCATATATGTCACCGCCGCCGTTGAAGTGCTTCAGTCGCATGAAACAACAGAGACGTTGCATCCCCGTTTTGCCCTGATCTTCAGACGCTGTAAAACAAAAGGATGGGTGGTCGTCTGATGTCTGAGCTGATGCAAGGGATTGTATGGTTCGTGGAAAGTGGGAGATGTGTTATCTTGGGTGTGAAATTTCACCAGATGTTTGTTGTAAATTGTTTCATCAACTTAATGAAGTCACTTCAGATTAAAGTTCGATAGGGATTGTTTAAACTTTAAAGTTATATGTAAATATTGCTCTGCGGGGTATGCATAATAATGCCTTTGTTTGGATTGAATTGGATTTTCTCTTTAAGTGTGGTGTGATGAACCATTCTTAAGAGGTCATCCTGTGGATGTCCAAATCTCTTCTAATCTAAGTTTTACATTGTTACCTGTCATTATTATACTTCTACATAGCCAAGTGAGTCTTTATTGCTTTGATAATCGCTTATCTGGATCTTGTGTTTCTGACAGCTTGTTTGGCTTCGGGTTTAGGTTTAAGGAATGGTAATTGTGCAAAAATGGGTGTAGTTTATAGTTGAGCATATGCAAGTCCAACTTAAAAGAGTAAAATACAGGATTGTGAGCTAGGTCAGTTATTCGGGTTACTCTAAATGCATGCCAAACAAGTTGATTATCTTTTACGGAGGAGAATAAAATTGTTGATGGCGTTTAGATTCATTTACCGAGGTGTTGATATGAAAGATTGTATTTCAAACTCTGAGATGCATCTTTTACTCTTGGTTTTGCAAGTTTTTCTAGATGATAGAGATGCAATTATTAGTCGAAATTTTGATAGAGTGTGTGAAGTTCACATATGTATATTTAAAGAGGTTATAATTAACAAAGTTCAAAAATGGAACAATTTCAGCATACATTTAATCAACAACATTCAAACGGGAATCATTATAAAATACTAACAAAAGTGACAACTCTGCAAATGAGAAGTTCAAAAATCAGCCAAACCCATTCAAGAAAACGACATGCTTGTCAGATAGATCTAATTAAATTCCTTAATCCAACCAAATCTTCATCACAAGTGAGTATTAATTAATCATCATATCATCATCACAATAATAACAATGTCAATAACAATCAATAGAAGCACATCAATTCATATTACATAAAGCTCACTATCTGTTTTTTTATGGTACACTATGCTGTTGTGACTCACGATCCTCCAATGTGTTACTACACTTATACCAAGTACTTTATCAGAAAGAATAATTGGTTTTTTTATGGTACACTACGCTGTTGTGACTCACGACCCTCCAATATGTTACCACACTTATACCAAGTACTTTATCAGAAAGAATAGTTCGTTTTTTATGATACACTACGTTGTTGTGACTCACGACCATCCAATATGTTACCACACTTATACCAAGTACTTTATCAGAAAGAATAGTTAGGTTTGAACGTTCTAGTACCCAACAAACCTTTACTCTTGTCTTTTCCCTCGGTCTCTTCTTCTTCTTCATCTTCGTCATCAAAAGCCGGATGATTAAAAATACTCGTCAAAAGCTGCGTCCCTCTGAGCGCATTCGTCAACGGCAAATGCCCTTCCGGCGTACTCTCCTCCATCTCCCATATAAACTCGCCCGGAAACGCCCTGTAGTTATACTGCTCCACTTCCGAGCTCTCCAGCTTCTTCATCCACCCAACCCTAATGAAAAACTTGGTAAAGTCCTTATTCACTTTCTTCCATATCTTCTTCTGCACGCTATACCCGAACTTCTCCTCGCTGTGTTTCCTCCACAGGGAGTCTATGGTCTTGAGGTCCTCTGTCGGGATGAACTGCGTTTCGGAGAAGAACACGTACCCGCGTTTCTCCGCTTGTTCGCCTGCCAAGACGATGAGCAGGCGTCGAGTCTCCTCGTCTGCCGCAATGAAGTTCTTGGCAGTGAGGTGGCTGGTGAGGAGTTCGTAGGAAATGGTGCCTTGTGAGGTGGCGGATGAGGTTGTTATGGCTGCGGAAGGGGTGGTGGAGAGGGAAGAAATGGTTGTGGTTTTCGGGAAAAACGGGTGTTTGGAGGTGGTGGTGGTGATGGTGGTTGAGGGTGGTGGTGGGTGGTTTATGAGGTGTTGCCGCCGGAGTGAGTGGTGGTGGATGGTTTTGAAGGCATTGGTTGCCATTTTTTTGTTTGAATTATTGTTTGTTATAATAATAACAATGTGAGGAAAAAGAGTGTGTTTGTAATATGAGCAAGAAATGTTTGCTATTTGAACAAGTTTTCAAGATCACATTTTTTTTATGTTAGTTTTTGTTTTTAAAGCGAAGGATTGGAAATATGTGTGAGTTTGGATTATGTGGTGGTGTGGCATGGGTGAAATATGGTGGTGAGGGATAAGAAATGAGTGAAGTTTGGAGTCAACAAGTCATCTTCAAAAATAACAAGCTGTTTTCTTATTGGCTGGTTAAGGATGCTCTACCAGGAGGAGGATCATGATCTGTATACTGCTTGTTCAAGTTGGTATTCTACCACTTGGAGACCTACTTGGTTAAATCATGGGTTTCAAATTCCCCTACATCCAGTCCTCGGTTCCGCCTTAGCTCAGTTCGCACTTTAGAGTCTGTTCCGCCTTATGGTTGTTTGTCTAATCGGATTGGTGTTTTGATCTTTGTTTCACTACAACTCCCGGTAAATGTAGCAGCTGTTTCTATAATAAAATCCTATCTTATATGTCCAATATCTTTCATCTATCAAATTGGTGCCACGATTACCTCAATCCCTTGGAGAATTACGATGCGGATCGTGGTTCTCTCACAATATGATTTGCATGCTAATTCTCTATATTCGGCGATACACCACAAAAATGGAAGATTAAAGAACTGCTTGCTGTTGTTTGACGATCGGGTTCGATATATTGAACGAATAATATAAATTACGATAGTGATTCAAACTTCAAAGACATGACTTGTATGGCTATTGGACAATTGTTAAATTGTCCATTGTTAATTGTCTGCTGCAATTGCAAATCAAACAAATTAGGACTAGGCTAATTTTAACGTTACCATTCAAAGTTTACTAAATGTCATAATCTTACAATTAAAATTAATTTAAAAACAAATTTTAATAATCTAAACAATTTTAAAAATACAAATTACAAAAATTATCCATCCTAAATAATCTTTTTGTTCTTAAACTCCAAATTTATTATTCTCTCCACAACTCACCACCACCTCATCTCCTTCTTCAATTATCACGACCACAAACTACCGCCATTATCGCCGGAGCTCCGATGAATCAACTTTTAATAAAATAAATCTGGTTAACAAATTCGATTCCACCATGGAAAGCTTTCAAGCTTCTATTGTTTCTTTTTCTTCCTGAATAATGAAGGGGCAAGTGCCATGGAGACTGATCTGCAGTCAAGCTTCCATTGTTTCCTTTTCTTCTGACTAAGCTGGAAGCTCGAAAGCCAGATCTGGAAGCGAGCTTCCAGCGCTGCTGGAAGCTTCGAGCTTCCATGTCCAGTCCAGATCTGGCTGGAAAGCTTCCATTGCCATGAAAGCTCAGCTTCCAGCCATGGAGGTTGACCGGAGCTCCGGTCAAAAATACTTTTGGTTAAATTTTTTTATTTAAAGATGAAAGTGGTTTTTTTGTGTGATTAGTGTAGAGTTGATTTTGGATTGTTTTTTTGGTGTATTTTGTTAAGTTTAAAATATAAAGGATGTGTAATTGATTCAACCTTATACTATTTTTAAATATTATGC
>JAYMSR010000414.1:0-14419 GCA_036897825.1 Plantago rigida
CCCATCGAAATAGCCCGTCCTGGTTAAGGGCCGGGCCAGATCGCCAGCCCGGCCCGAATAGCACCTCTAATTCCACCGACGCCAGCAGGTTTTTTAGAATGGTTCTTAAAGTAATAAAATGTGATTTTTTTGGGTTGAAGTAATAAACCCTAATTTTAACTTCAAATCTGCCTTGTTAAATTTGAGGTTAAGAATAAATGAAATCATCTGCAACACTGGTAGCACTCATAATTTGTGAAGCAAAAGGGATTCTACAAACAGTCATAATTAGCTATGAGACATACATAAACGTTCGGTGTAGCAAATATTACTCATTCTATGAGTAGTATGGACAAATAAAATGAAAGGAGAGAACTAACCAACCAACCAACAAAATCTGAAATCTCTAGTGAAATGAAATGAACAAAACTCGGTTATAAAGAATTGAAGAAGAATGAAAGCCAAGGTCTTGTAGTTGGAAAGTTTTTCAAGACAGGATATATTGGAAGGCTCGCTATACTTCTGAATTTTGGGTTCTAGAGAGTCTCTTTAATTTTTTCCCGATCTCATATAACGCTAAAGCCATTCCCTGGGTGGTTGGTAACTTGGTATAATGAAGATCTTTTAATAGAGAAATTCAAGACAGTTGTTTCTTGGTGTATGGAAATTGGTCAGGCACAATCTATTTAGACTCACCTCAGCAGGTTTGGTGACACTTGTACAAAACCAGTTTTCCGAAATAGTACGAGGAAAACTAATCATAGAAGTCTGTAAAACTAGTGTAAATGGAAAGGCACAAGATGTTGTAAGTAACTCAAGTGTGACATCTGGTATGTGGTTAAAGTGTGGTAAAGGATCCATAAAATGAGGTTTTTGCCATTTATTTCGGAAAAACTGGTTTTATTAAGAATTTTACAGCAGGGATTAGTTAACACATCAAAAGCTGAGATCTCACCGTAAACAGAATCAGAATGGAGCTTCAAGAGACTCATCCCAGACATCTGCACTTCCATTAGATGCATCTTCTGCATCTTCTTCCATAGAGAGCCTGATATATTCTCGATGAGCAAAGCGGTCCCACTCGGTCAAGTTCGGGTTTTCACGCTCCTGAACAGGACGAAGGTTTAAAAGATGTAATAGCCCCGGGATAAATTACAAATTTACAACTCAATTATACATGATTACCTGACGAATTAGAAATGGATCCCGGGTCTCAAAAGCCATGAACTTGTTAAGGTTAAATAGAATATTGAAAACACTGCCAGAGAGTCGGCTTCCTTTTAAATCACGAAGTGTAAAATAGCTCTCATCCTGCATACCATACATAAATTTGGAAATGTATGAGACAGATGATAGTGTTATTGGAGAAGAGCACTATAACCAACCAATAGAAGCTATTATGTCTCTCCGATACTAGCACAGTCCAATTCACCAACTATGGAGGTTGCAAGATAATTTCTAAAACAGAGCACTACATGAGAATATTAAGTATGTTTAGGTTAAGAAATAGGGTTATAACACAAGATAATTTCAAAAAACACATGCACATGAAATTTTGTTTATGATGTATATTTAGAGTACTTTTTTTTTAAGTATTTAATTTTCTATCCCTAAAATCTAACACCCCCTAGGACCCTTCCCATCCAGACAACACAGTCCAAAACCTTGACTTTTCTATTCACCCTTCATTGTGGAGACCACCTTCTGGCCCTCGCCTTGGCTGAAGAAAAGATGAAAATCCCTACAATCAATATTTCCCGATCCTGAACTTGGACTTATATTAACTCATCCCTATTTTAAATGTCTGAGAATACTAGATGTTTGTGTTAGAAAATCAAGTGACAATAACAACTACTTATATGATTATAGGCTGGTGCAAATTTGAGATTTTTTTTTTATTTTTTGGATCTCATTTCGGCGGGCCATGAAAAATTTAAAAGGGCCGACTCTCTCCATTTCACTAAAAGCTTTCAATTTCCTTTTCATGTCATACTTTATCAATTCATTCTCTTATTTTTTACCATCCATCTGCTACTTTATCAATATAAACCATTTTCTCACTCATCCTCCTTAAAAAATGTGCCTGGAAAAATGTAAAGCTTTTAAGGGAATGTAGGGAGTATATCTTTTGTTGCTTTACTTAAAAAATAGAGGTAGATTTTGAGTGCCCTACAAAGATTGGTCTTAGATTTATTATATACGCCCTTGTCGCCAAAAGACAGGTTATTTCACTTTCACATGGATTTAATGATTTCGGTCGAATTAGTCTAAAATGTCTATTAAACGCTTGCTAAATATCATGTTCTCATTTCATGAAAAATGTGTGTTCACTTTAATAATTAAGGGCATATATGTCCACTTAGCTTTCATTACTTGACAAAAACTGAGTACTAAAATTTAGACGCGTGGTGAACAAGCCTATCTTTCAGTGACAAAAGGGAGTATATGCTCTGTACCTAAGTATGACCATTATATATGAATTTTGTAAACATATGCATGATAAACAGTTCACCTCTGGCTTAATCATGTCAATTATCTGACACAAAATATCTTCAAAAAGGACAGGTTCTTGGGCCATGCATTCCATTCTATGCAACTGCTCCTCATAGTAGAATTGCATCTCGTTTCTCGTAATAACTCCATTCCCGTCTAAATCTATGCATTTAAACCTGAAAGGGTTTAAGAGAAAGTACATATTAAAAGCAGACAGTAACTCAACTTGTTTTATCAAATACTTCAGATTCACCACTCTTAGAAATGAAAAAACTAAGTAAATCAATAAAAACTGAAATGGTTACACGTGTAATGAAATTCACAAATGAGATCATTTTATATCAACTACAAACTGCAAGGTGGGGGGATCTCTGGTCTTTAATTTATGATTTAATTCAAAACTCCTATATATATATATACATTGTTTTCTTTATATAATGGAAATTGGCTACCAAACTATCACTATCAGGCTTTCGTCCTGAAATACCAAATTACTCTTCATTTCTCTTCCACATACTGGAAAGTCATATGAAGCAGGGATAATACAATGAGCCCAACATGTCTGTAACGTACCTTATCAGATACGTCAAAATACTGCTAGAAATGTTTCCAAACCAGTTTTTCCTTGGGTCAAGAAGTTCATCACAGACAAACAATAGGCAATAAATAAAATGAGGTGTGGCTTTTATTACTCGAAACTGAATTATAACAAATGCTCCTTTAACTATTAGTTTGACCATGTATACATAAACACTTCCAAAATATATAAATGTATCTCTGTATCTCAGTTTGCCAGTTAAAAAATAGAAATTATCCTTGTTTCTGTATCACCATACCCATATGATGTACCCGTTTCTGCACTCCTTGGGGAAAGTCCAAGAACATGTTCAGTTTAACTGTAAATACATTTAATGTGTGCAGCTCTACTGACCTCAGCTACTACTACCATCCATAGCAAAATACGTAACAAGAATCTCAAGCAGTACATTATTATCGTTACCATTTGTAACGCACAGCAAGGGCCTAACATTCAGGAAGATGAATGTTAATGCCATACATGCATAGGTGAAACTGAGCCTTCGCAGGAAAACCAAACAAACAAATAGTAATAGAAACTCAAGTACAATTCATATATAACGTAACTGGCAATAGTGGCAAAGATCTACTGCACATGGCCAAGAAATGTAAGACATTGAAACTTAGAATACTTTATGGCTATCAAATAGGAACATGCATACCAATATTCAAGGCTGCGCTCGGAAGATTTATCCTCTTCTGACAATATGAAGTAAACAAAATCTTCATATCCCATCTTCCCTTCCACCTTACTTGTAAACTTTCTGGGAATCTTAGACAATGCTCAAATAGTTTATACTCAGAAAGATGAGGGAGTACACTTAAAAAGAGAACAGTGCTTAAAAGCAAGTGGAGTGGGGGGGAAAGGAAAAGTAGCATAGGAACCACAAACCTGAGAAAATATTCTATCCACAATCCTGTAGGTAAGTGCATGGTTACCATATTTAATGAGATTCTCTTTGTCGATCAAAAAATCATGGTCTGTATCGAGCTCCCAAAACTTGCAATATATCACATAAAAGTGCTCATAGGAGAAGTAACTGCAGTAAATAACAAAAAGGCAGACAAGAGAAAAAAAACTTAACAATGACAGTGTAACTTCCCAAATGATGCAAAGAAATTTGATGAATTATGGGTAATACAATTAACATCACTAGGAAAAGCCCAAAAATAAAAAATAAACAAAATCAAAAGCAACAGAAATAACCTCAACACTTTGTTAATATCCTCCTCTTCATCCGCATGCTGCATCGTGGTAATAAGATTTGAACGTTTCAACTCCCTGAGGGTCATACGGCCGTTACCCGATCTATTGACATAGAAATATATTCTGTATGTTACAGTTTCAGCTGGAGATAGCAACAAAAATAAACTGTTACTATTTAAGTAGGTCCGGAAAATTAATTTTACTTCAAAAGTGCAAAGACAGACACCCCTACAACATACTTGATAGTTCCTTTTGACTAGCAAACCAGACATGCAACAACATACAAAGATGCAGAAACAAGATCTTGGGGTTGGCTAAAACCATCAGAATAAATTTACACAGGGAAAGGAGAGTTGATGTTTGGACTCTGGGAAGCAGAAGCTCATCAATTAAAAGAAAACTACTTGAATACCCAGAAGAATTTAAAAGAGTGGTAGTATATTCATCGAAAATAGAAGTCCTAAGAAAATCCTTAAATTCCATTGCCAAAAAGAAAGCGAAAGCAAAACAGACCGCCGTGAGTTATGAGCTGTGATGTGAATCAATCCTAAGCAACCGTTGCATGGAGAATTGGAAAACTAAATCTATCAACGGACACCGATAAAATTTGTGATCTCCAAAGAGCACCATCTCCTTTCAGCTGGTTCTCATGACGCATCATTTCCTCATCCAATTTCATTTGCTTCTTTAAAAATATTCTCCCTCTTCCGCCATAGCTTTCTTTAGTTGAGTATCTTTAATAGTTATAATCACTCCTTTCTCAGTGCTAGTTTTTTTTTTGTTATATTCAGTGGTGTTGATTTGAATGCTTCATATTTTGTGACTGACATTTTGTATTCAGTGAAACGGAAATGTTGTATTACAGATTATGATGATTTCTATACTTACGAAATGATGTTCGGAATAATTATCTCTCGTGTCTTTAAAAGCATATAAACCTGCTAAGAATTACTAAAATTATTTGACAATTTTTGTAAAAATAAAAATATATATAAATTAATAAACTAATAACATCAGAATTTTTCCCTTCAGTTTCAATAGCTTTTCCATATATAAATTTCACTGTATCACTATCATGAGTGCAACGTTTTTAACATTAGCTTTCTCTTCATAGGAGTAAACTTCACCGATGCCCTTCAGTTGTTCAGGAATCAGGATATAACATGAAACTGCAGTAGGATCTCACAGGGTATTATTCAAGTCAGGTGGATACAGAGTGAATGGGCAGAAGGCTGAGAGGAATGGAGAGTGAGGGAGGAGACTGGAGAGTGAGGGTGGGAATAAAATTGGTAGCACTAATACCATTGCCATTATGTTGTATATCAATGCAGCTAATAAAAGGGAAAAACAAGTTTTGTGAATCTCATTTTATGCACATGAGCCAAAGAACCTTGAGACTGAGATATGACTTTACTCCGTGCAAGCCGATGGTAGTAACTACTCCCTCCGTTCAAAGAAAATTTTCCATTTTGACTTTGACCGGTCAACTGTCTATTAAATTTTCATTATATGATTTTATTAAACTATTTACTATTATAGTTTAAGAGTAATTTGCGGTCAAAGTCGAAGACAGTTGACTGCAGAATAGTAAAATGGAAAGATTTTTTTGGAACGGAGGGAGTAGTACATAATACCTATCCTACTTGTAAAAACATGTATTGAATGAAAGGACCTGGGAACAGAGATACTTTTTATAAACATGAGGAAGAAATGATGTTCTTCACTTCAACAGAAAAGGAATCAAATAAGTAACTTAACTACTATAATCAAGGTAGTAAGGTATAACTGTATTTCTTGGGTACAATCAAAATGGTTATATTAACTGCTTATTACACTAATTCTCCATGATTAAAATGACAGATAACATGCATATAAATGCCTATTATACAAAGTTATGTAATAGTACATTCAGATAAAGATGCAGAGCCATAAATTGCAAATGGAAAATTCTCTTAACTGCTTCAAGGAGCAATGAGACAGGTGCTACTCATGATTGTTGTAGGAACATTATAAAATGTCAGCTCAACTGTTGTACCGACGACTATGGAATAAAATTTAATGCATTAAACAGAAGTGCAAGCAAAAGAATAAAGTGCAACGACCAAAGATGAAGATAAGTCATTCCGAACATACAGTATCTTTCTTGGAATTCAGGCGTACTCTGTAGGAACTCCAATCCTGGATGAGAAGCCAAAAGCTCCCGAAGCACAGGTTTGAAGTCATCCTGTTTCAAGAAAATAATATCGCTATTAGGGTTGTCAATATATGAAGTACAATTACAACAACAAGCACTATAAAACACTTCAAGACACCTGAGTCAAGTATTTGAGATCAGGTTGCTTCAAGATTGAGTAAATTTGCGTTGCAATATCTCTTGTTAGCATATTTCCATGGATCCAATAATCAACAAATGCATCCCTGTAAACAAATTGGTTTTACAAAGTTCAATAAATTAACAGAAAGTGAAATTAATCAAAGCATAACGAATCAAACACACTAACTACAATATCAAGAGAAAAGGCTTGACAATGTAAATCTTCAAGAGATGTGGTAAATCAAATTTGTTGCACTGTGATTGGATTAGTGCAGACTACACAACTACTAGTGTACCTGAAATTCAGCTATTCCCACAGCCATATCTTACTTTGGAGATCATAAGCATAAGTTCACATCTAACTGCCAAAATAGACTGGGAAAATTTTAAAAAAGTTTACAGGCGATGTACAGTGCTCAAATACTGGACTTGAGATTTTCAGCCAAAAAATTGAGGGAGTTTGTAGTGCTCAATAATGATTTGATTGTATATATCATACTCATTTATTGATCAATGCTTATGGTTGATCGTATAAACTCTTATTCCAGGCTTCTATATGTCGATCTAAGAGTTCGTTCATACTTGGACAACTTGCATATTGCTATGGTGTTACTAGAGTGAACGCAATTGTGACCTGTTACTTGTCCAGGTAAGTTTCAGTAAACCTGAAACGTAGATTTGTCCATTGAATGGTTGTCTTTTGGCTTGTGATCAATTATTCACATTCTTTTGATTAAAGGTTTTAAGCATGATTCATGCATGCATGAAAGTCGTAATGAAGATGGCTATGTGCAAAACTAAGTTCAGTAATAAGAAACTTATGAGCCTACTAGTGACAGGCGACAAAAGCTATGTGACAGGTCGAGTAACTTGAAAGCTAGATTACGTGACATTGTGACAGGCTATATAATTTTAAAGGAAACATTTTGCGCAATCCAAATCTTGATAGCAAGTCTGTGTGCATTCTACACTTACGTAATGCACTAAGCCAGATGATAATTAATTTCAGTTATGCTATGCTGAGTTTTGCATTACTTTCATAAAAAACCAGCAAAAAAACTGCTAAAAGTTCAATCATAATTTAATGTGCTGATTAAATGTAAAAACAGGCCAACCAATGCGATCCCTCTTTTTTCTTTGTGGGTTGTCCCAAACCTGGGTTTCTTATGTGTTATAGGCAAAATGATCTGGGAAGCCCAACTGGTGCCAGGCCGACCCTGTATGGTTTCAAAACTCAGCCCAAGAGAAGGAAATTGCTAAAATATTATGCGACTTCAATAAATGGACTAAAACTATTTCAAAGTTGTCAATCCAAGTTTTGACACTCTACGTCATGGATTAAAACTATTGCAAAGGTTCCACATAAGCCAGGATTTCAAAATGGAGCACAATTGGTGGAGCACTGTTGAATATCTTTTGACAGAATTGTTGAATATATTTTTAATCATTTTTCAAAAAAAAAGAAAATTGATTAAATTTTTAAGGCAAAACCAGCCAGTTCAACCAGAGTGGGTTCCCGATAGGTTTTTACAAAATAATCCGGGAAGCCCTACTGGCACTGGTTGAACCAGGTTGTCAGCCCAGATTCCAAACCATAGCACGAGCGTGAGTTATTATGCAGCGGAACTTGTAATATGAGATTTTAGTTAGAATTCTTGTCGATCTATCTAAACTATTGATACTACCCCATGTATTAAATACTTCACTAGGTGTGTATCGTGTAATGGGCTTACTGCAAATTAGCTAACCCGAGCTCAACTAATTGCATGCACATGTAGTATAATAGAATTATGCCTATCTTGTAACTAATATGCCTTCCCGCCGCTTTACTCACCTCTGTACATAGCTAACCATCAAAACAATGTAATCATCAAATGTAAAAGGAATTTAACAAACTCAAATCTGATACCAAGTTACCACCAACTAGTGCAGATGCTTCCAACTACTATCTAAGCAGAGAATTAGAAGCAAAAAGATTACCTGGTCACTATTCCAGTACCACCAGCATCAATCTTTCTAAAAAGCGCAGTAGAGAAGAATGATGGGAGCTTGCAAATCTCCTTTGTTACCGGTTTAAATTCTGAAATCATGTGATAAAACGTTCAGTACTTGTGCAACATTTGGAGTAACCCTCATACATACAGTAGCAAGTTCCAGATGCAATAGTTAAATGATACTAGTCACCGACACTACTACATAGCATGTAACAAGCCTCACCATTAATTTGGAGTCCATCTGTGTGACCGTAAAAGAATTGGTTGATTCTAAATAAGCAACGCTCTTTCAGTTCATTATGCGGTGGGCGTCCATTTTGGAAATAAAACTGCACTTGTTACAAAATATCATCATGAATTCATGATACTGATATTTATCAGGAAACAATAGTGTAAAGACACCTACACTTTTCACTCAAAACTCAAAAGACCAACTAATTTAAATCTAAGCGGCAAGAGAAAGAAAAACCAATGTGAACCTGAGGGATAAACTCCTTCACTGGCTCGTTCACTAATTTCAGGGGAGATCCTAGAGATGATAGGCCTGCCCTTTGTTTCATGAACCGAGGTGAACCTGATGAGCTTCTGGGTGAAAGTGGAGGCGTACTGCCCGCAGGAAACATTGAAGGCAGTGAATTGACTGCTGTGGCATTTGAAGTGGATGTCCCAGAGGCAAGCAAAGGACAACCACATTTAGCATTATTAAGCAAGGTTTTTACCTGTCAAACCCAGTTGGACATAAGTTTTTCATCATTTCAACACTAAAAATCATGATCAATAAATTGGAGGAAATTCCAACAAATAACTCGCATATATACTTATAGCTGCAAACTTCAACAATCTATAGAACTATATATTTCCATAATGTAACAGAAGACTAACATGGATAAATTAAACATTCACAAATCATGGCTAGCAATGGAATAGCAAATGGATTCCAATTAAAGATAAATTGAGAAGAACAAGGATCAGTTAATGGGAGAAACATTAGATGGGTTAAAGAAATATGAAAGAGAATTAGAACAATAGGCCGGAAGCGAACGTTGGAGAGCAAAAGCTCAGTTATCAACAAAAATAATAAACATAAAACACTAAATTAAACCAAATACTAAGCCTTGAATCAATACTTATAGACTAGGTTATTTACATAAATCAAGGGAACGTAATAAATGAGCATCTACCTTCTACAATTGTACATAAAACAGAATATTACCATATCCTATGTCTAGATAAACATAACTGGATAAGGGATACTACTAACACTATTTCATCAAATGTAACTTCTCATATCCATATTGAATTATTTTCAGAAAACCCAAGAGAATCCATCATATATGAGAACCAATGTTAAGTTATCAAAACCAAGAGGCTAAGATTTATATAACATTCCAATGTTAAGTAATCAAAACCAAGAGACTAAGATTTATACATATTAAACTCCACCAGGTCTAGCCTTCAACAGGATTGGTTAGGGGGGATCTTAAGGAAGGAGGCCTCGCTTAAGCATGCAAACGAGGTGAAAAGACGAAGAAAATTGGGTTCTGGACAGATACTTCCCAACAAATATGCGACCTCAAAATTTAATGAGATATTAAAAGTATATGACATCATTAAACCAATTTTTCAACTTCCCTTGCCACTCTTTTAAAAATCACAGAGATTATTCAAGAGAACAGCTTCAACTAGACATAACGACAACTCATTACAGAGTGAGATTTAGTGATTTACGGTCCCCAACTAATAACATTTCACAGAGCTGTGTTTATTGCTAAGAAAAAGCAAATTGAGTTATCCAGAAATAGAAAAAATAAAAAAGATTTTGAAAGATCATATAACATATGGTTAGGGACACTCACAATCTCTACCAAACCTTGGCAATTCGACAGTTGAATACAAACCACATGACCTAGGAATATTGACAGATGCATATAAGGGTGGAATGTAAGTTGAACAATCGTTACGAGTAGACTAAAACACTACAAATCCAAATCATGTGCATTTCTAAAGTAAAAAACAAAAATCAATTTGGTATATCTTTAGTTGTGACCACTTGCTGAACTTTATTGTATTTCACCCAAAAAAATAAAATAATAATAATAATAATAAGTTCCTGTTTTCATGTGCACTCCTAGAGTATCGCAGGAAAGGCATAATTTATAAAACCAAATGGCATGAAATGTCTACTAGTATTAGTGGATTGCTTTTGCCATGTTTTTTCAATTAAGCACCTCAAAAGGAGGAAACATAATACAAAAGCAAGAGTAACATTTTTCTCCTTTCTAGTTTCAGTTTGTTTGTGCGAATTTTGAATCGAAATCACTGTGAAGAGCCAAGAGCTTCCAATACTACAAACTTCATGACATACAAATTTGACTTTTGACCTTTTTTCACATGTGGACTGTGGCGCCACTAAACGGCCACTACAGGTCAGATCCCGCTTTTCGCCTGCAACATTTAACATACTCCAACATGAACTGAACCACTGCGGAAATGTCTGTGGCAGCCTATGGCAAACCTAGGATGCAATCCCAGGAATGCACAGAGATATTGTCGTAGTTAACATGCCTTAACACACTATTCTCCAAGCTTTACTACATATCGAGTCCCAACACCGATGCATGTCACTTTAGCCATTTCTATACACTCGTGCACTCGTCCTTCGCTTTTCTCTAGGGTGATATTTATGATATTGTTTCTGGAGTGTCTCTATACTATGTAGGCCAAACATTATTAATGTGTTCCATTTCAGCAATCACTCCAGTCGCCTCCAGAGTTGAGTAAGACTAAAATATTGGCTAATAGTTTCTTTAAGTTTTCCTTCTATGCCCTACCAAATTCTGCAACATAAAACTACATTTCTGTCTTGATTGCAAATGTGCAGGCAAATCAAATCATTGGTAAAAAAATGGACAAACTAAATCATTCAATACAAAGGAATATGAATTCTAATCACATCAACTGGAACACTCAATGTAATTCTATGAGTAACCTATGGTACACGGACTCAGTAGGATGGTTGTCATACCGGTTTCAACACAATATCGATTCAGGTGTGTAAAATTTGGGTGTGACTCAGTCCTAAGATGCCGGACATGTTGACAGTTTTCAACAGTACAAAGATGTTTCGCCTGCTGGCACCCTTGGAGCTTTGGTGGCATTCTCAACACCACAATCCAGGTAACTCAATATCTTTGGCTGTCATGATCATCCAATAAGTGCTACAACGATACGAAATATGAACATTTGTTGTACCAGTGTGGGATCCATCTGGTATGATAAAACTCATCCAGTTGGAGATAAGTCAGAAAGAAGAAAATAAAAATGGCGATTGTGACAATTCTTATTCAGAGTTTAGGTAGAAGTTTTAGTTAGGGTCATGTTGGGTCAACATATTAGGCTGATGGTTAAAATACATCTTTCCAATTTCAACATGCAAGCATCATAATTAATCACATAAATTTAGTTTGTTTTGTGTACTTGATGATACAATAACCTTATTTTATAAATACAAATAAAGTACATGTACAATTTATCCGTGTTATACTAATTTTATTAAAGAAAAATTGTCTTTCTATTACATACTCACAATATATACAAGAAAATACATTAAGATGCCTCTAAATTTGTTTCTTGCATCTTATTTTATTACTTTTCAATGAGCTTATGAGCATACTTCACAATTGAATTCTATCAATACCAGCACATAGCGTTCCAAACTCCATCTCAACAAGTTTAATTTCCCCGACTATACCTCTCAACCCAATTGGTTAAAACTTAATCAGAAAATTTGTGTTGAGCGCCTTTTGAGTCAGAGCTCGTTGCACTAAGTGCGGTTTAACTTCCATTGCATGGTTTGCAAGCTATTACGTGGGTCTGGGGGTTTAGTCGGTGTGTACCCAGGGGTTCGTGGTCGCGTATTATGAACATCATTCAAAAACAAATTTCATAGAATGAAAGTGCATTCTTCAAAAAAAGATATAAGGAAAGGCAATTCTCCGGCCAAGCAACCCACTGAAAAATGAGTCAAATATAAACCAATGGTACAATGTAAGAGTTTTGAACTTGGCACCTAAGAATGGAGACATAAAATTATGATCCTGTGACTATTATAAATAAGTTGTGGGATAATACTATAAAGTCTTTAAGAATAGGTACATTTACTAAGAATTGCATGACATAATGTCGATATTCGCAATTAAAAAATCAAAATAAGTACCTATATGCTCCATACGAAGATAATACAATGCTATATCACTATGTGCTTCATCAGATTTTTTCATGTTTCGAGAATACATCGGATGCAGTCCGTAGAACATATGATAATGTTACATTTCTTGAAACTAAGGAAATTGTAGATGAATCATAAAGCACGTTGAATTTGGATTATGACTGATTGTTGATATGTTTCAACATTTCTTAGAGTTATAAGAGATTATCATGGAAAAGTTATATTGAATATATCGAAGCGACTATGAACAGTATTTTTAGAAAGCGAGGAAGATAAACTACAAATCTAACAACCCACATATGTCAGTTTCCAAGGGAAAATATGATAAGCTCACTTATGTTGATCAAACAATGAAACAATTATTCAGAATCAGTGTTATCAATCCCAGATTGCGGCACATAGTGGCAGGCCAAAAAAATCTAGGATAGCAGAAGTAGGATGGCTAGGATACTAAAATGATATATATCACATCACATAGCTTGAATAATAATAATAAACATACAAGTATGAGTAAAGTTAAAATAAACTTATGATAGCCGAATTAATAATACGAACTACCAAGTCATATAATTCTTCATAGAGAGTCATAAAGACAAGCAAAGTAAAGGAAATGGAGGGTAAATTGGTCATTTTCCATAAAAATCAATGTCTCATGGGATTTAGTTGGATCCCGATCCGAGAGACATTGAGATCGTCTTGAATGCTATCCAACTCAGGATAGAGGTATTCATATTCAGAGCAGGCCTAAAAACGATCCAAGATAGCATGATTGTCAACACTTTTCAAAATTGTGGAGACATACTTCAACCATATTGAGTTTTGGTGACACCAGTTGTTAATGAATTTGTGGTTAATACTACGCTTGAACTGATTGAAGTTTGATAACAATTTCACGACATATCTGGAAAGAGACATCACAATTTATTGATTTTGGATATTGAAATCCTAGAAAGATGAAGGATAAAATCAAGAATGACTTCGATTTTACAGATGAATGGAAGAAGTTGCATATCTTATTCCCCAAAAGGTTCTCATATGGTTGATGATAACATCATCCTATACTTGTTGCACTGGACAGGCCCTCAGAACCATGTATTTGTCTTAACTTAGTTCAAATATACGAGTATTTGATTCAATGGAAGGGTATCCAAAGATAGGTCTTCCTCTTGATGGAATACAAATATATCTTGTTTGACGAAAAGGTCATCCTAATTTGGAGACTATTGAAGATTTCCACCCTTACAGTAAAATATTCATCAATCCAGTTGTTCAGGAGCTCATGTTTTGAAGAGGGAGAATGATGGAAATGAGGTTATGTTCTCTTCATTTAAAAACTCATTATTTCAGATCAGTACTTCAGTTCATATTTGCTTAGTTATTTTTTATACTACAGAAAAGTTCAGTTCAGCTCAGTTCAATTCAGACGAAGAGAACAGAGCCTCAGTCCTAACAAGTCTCCATCTCTTCCATACCAAATGTCACATGACTTTGCTTACTTTAACCATGAATTGCGCCAAAATTACATCGGAAAAATATTTAATAAAATTTTAATAAGGTTTATGAAATTAACTCGACTAAAATAACTTTTTTATAATATAAAGGTAAATTTTTGTCAAAGTCGCAAGGTT
>JAYMSR010000415.1:0-14409 GCA_036897825.1 Plantago rigida
GGGGTATTATGCATTTAACTCCATTTATGCTACGCAATAACAAAACCGTGAATTTCAACGTCGAAAAACTCGTAGCTAAGTGAATGTATCATTGTTAGCAGTTGCGCGTGCTCTTCATTTAGACAATACTTGCCTTAGACTTATGCTAAGTACTTCTCAACTAAATCAAACACTAGAACTAAACCCGACGTATAGTCATGTATGATTAATTGCGAATTTTAAATTATAAACCCGAAGGGCATCTATCGTTTAGCAATTGCCTGCACAATGGATGTTCGCAAAAAACCCCGCATGAAACATGAAGGATATACGACTTATTAATGTTAGTCTGAATCAACAATCAAGTGCCTTACTTGAGCAAACCATCAAGGTTCAATTACTATTACACTCATCGTCACACTATTGAATCAATAATAATATTAAGTATTGGTCATGATGGCCTTAACGGTACCGGTATGAAATATACCGGCACCATTGAACACGTTAAAATTTAAACTTATCCAGTCGAACCTCATATTCAATGTAAATCTTGTCAGCCCCAATCTCAAAAAAGAACCACAATAAACTTCTTTTTTATACTGCACAAGGCAATAAAACAAACTAAATGAAAATATAATTATCGAGCTCAAACATTCCTTTTATATTAAACCAACACAAAGGAAAATATGATCATTAATTCAATTAGTCTTTTTTCTACCACATGAATAAAAATCATATTACCGTAACACATACACATTACACATCTCACATAACACATCTCAAATAGTCAAAATGTTATCATAATTACATACACATCTCATATAGTCAACATATTATTGTAATCAAATACACATCTCACACAGTTAAACACACACTTGCAACACACCTGAATCTCAAAGCTAAAAAAGTACCTCTCTAAACTCCAACATCATTAACTCCCCCAACCATTCTTTATTTCCCGAAGTAAATAAACCTCGACTATCACTCAAAATTGAAACAAAAAAAGCATCGGTATATCATATAGTTTACCTTTTGTCCAACTCCAATCAACCCAATCCCAACCGTCCATCAACAAACCTACTTGATATCTCCATATCTTCATCACACACCATTTTCATTTCCCTTTTCTCTTTTTCTCAATTTTCTCAAAAATATAAACCAAAACAAATATCCAAAAATCCATTTTCTGATTTTTCCTCTTTTTTTCACCACTTGTATAAAAAAAGAAGAGTTTTTTACCCACTCAAAGAGATCGATACATACACAGTGCTGTACGTATTTTCGCCGGATCTGAAACTCGTCGGAGCCCATAAACCCGGTTCCTTTCGAAATACGTCTCGCAAAACCCTAATTCGCCATTTCCTTGCTGGTTTCTCTCTGCTCATCGCACAATCTGAGCATTCAGAGCTGAAGTGAAGCTGAGTTGGTGTTTAACTGGTGAGTTTCTGTGAATTCGTGCTGTTTGAGTGTGTTTTTTAACGGTTTTGAGGTATTTGGTGTTTTTGTTTGGGATAAAAATTCGTTCTTTGGGGATTTTGAGTTTAATGAGTTTTTGACCTGTGGATAATTAGCTGGAAAAAGGTTGCATGCATTGTTGGCTGATGGATTTTCGGCTTTGGTTTAGTTCAGTGAGGAGAATGTAAGAGATGGGTTCATGTTTTGGTGTTGGTTAGTTTGATTAGGCTCTGATGAGGGGTGGTTGTGTAATTTGTGAGCTGAAAAGTCGGGATGAGTTCATGCTTCGCGGGGTTGTTGCGTTAGGTTGCTATGTAATGGTTGACCTGAGAGGATGTTAGGATTGAAAAGGAAAAAGAAGAAGATAGTTTAGTTCATTAAGTTCATTAGGATAGGATTATACTCAATCGAGGAAATGGACTGTGTGACCTGTTTAAGAGTGATAGAGGATTTTGCTGATAACGTTATGTTGAACTTATGTTGATTTTCGGTTTGCATTTTTATCTTATGGGAAGGCCTGTCGAGATAAGGGAGTCACTGGTTGCTGCGTTAGCAAGTGGTAGACATCTTATGCTTCTATCACTTACGAAGTCTGTTTTTAAAAATGCTGTAGTGGTCAGCACTTGTCTTATAAAAAGTGAAATTGAACTTATAGCCCTGACTAGAAATTGGAGTAGCTGGTTATTGCATGATCAATTCACGGGGGTAGACATTGGATAAGGTGGGTTAGCATAGAGTAGACATGGGAGAGTAATGATTGGTGGTTGGTACTTGTTCTATAAGAGTGAAATGGAACTTATAGTCCTGAGTAGAAATTGGAGTATCTAGTTATTGCATGATCGGGGGTAGACATCATAAGTTTCCATCCTTTCAATTAGGGAGTGTTTCTCTGATACAGCGGCCAAGGAGGAGTAGGCACTGTCCTTCTAGCATGAACTAAATGTACAAGTGTAAGCCTTATGAATAGTTTAATCAGTGGTCCTATCTCCTATGAGGTGGCAAATGTTCTGTATTTGGATGGAGAAATGGCATTCTTAAAGGCTACAAATGAATGAGGTTTGGACCTTAAAGGCCAAGACCATGAAAGCTTCCCTTGACATTGTGATTAGGGACCCTATAATGATATGCATAGTTAGCTTTAGGCAAGCTGAGTGCTTGCCACAAATGATATCACTCAACCAAGAAAATCTGTTGGAAGCTTATTTTAATTTGAAGTCCAGCGCTGTATTTAGTTGGTGCTAACTAGACTTTCCCCAAGAAACACTAAGCACATGTAAATGATTTTAGCCCGATTATATTGCGTCACACCTTTTTTCCTGTCTCATTGATCCAATTTAATATACGTATCAATTTGTTTTTTCTACCACTACCATACCAATATATAGAGGGCTGACTTTCCAGTGTAGCAACTGAATGAGCTCACATAGTGCTTCAGTTTGACTACAACATCACTTTTCATTTTTATGTCAACATACCGTTAGATGACCGAGAAAGTCTGTGTTACATAAAGTAAATACAGGAGAATGTGTATCCACTTTGTCACTTTGGAAGTGATTCAATAAAGGCTACTTATAGAAATACAATCTACACGACTCTTTCTCATAATTAAATTTTTCCTATGTTTAGCTTTATGAAGTTCGGCTTAAGAATGATCTTTATACATCTACAAAGCGTAAGGATTTAGTAGTTGTGCTTTGTGCTCTCTGGGGTATGCTTGTCGCTGCCACTAAAACGTTCATTGTTAGGGAGTCACCTTTTAATTTAATCATGTTCGGATGAAATCTTCATTTTCATCTCCCCAACTGGTTTTGCGGTTTTGGGATTTGTGTTTATTGTGATGACTGATGAGTTGCACTGTGCACAAGCTTAAATCATAAATATATTGCGTAATTGTACTCTATGCTCTTGTGTTTTACGTGTCAATGTGAATAATGCTGTCCAGCTTCTGTAGTGATCTGTTGGAATATTGTAACAAAATGCATTTTGCTTTTTGTTCTAGAAAGTGAAAAACTCAGACCCAGCAATATCCCAATACTTATAGACAGTAGTTGATCTGGTCTAAGCAGTTATCCAAGGGTCCTAAGGGTGTTCTAAGTCACATCCAGGCATCTTCTTGACCTTCTTACTTCTTTTCAGTCCATTTTAGTATGGTCAAAACATGTGAATGATCTCTTTTGCTCTGCTCCTTCCTATGAAAACCATGCCCCTCTTCTGCTGCTCCTCAGACTACCTCAGACATGCCATGTTTATTAATTTGAACTATGAAAGAAGCTAGTTGTCTGCGCTTTTGCACTGTTGATTTATGGCTATTTCTGTTTTTATTATCTGTGGATATATTTATTTATTTATTTATTGTTTGCAGATTGAACTTGCATCATATTCGGCTTTGCTAGCTTAAAAACTTGTTGACCTGTCTATATATTCTCATGCAGCTGGTTTAGCAAGTAGCACGCACCCGGTACATACTGATGGTTTTGGTTTCTGTTTCCCAGCCTTGATGAGGAGATAAAGATTTTAGGAGAACTATGGCCTCCAAGGGTCCCAGGTCTAAACTTGACCATGAATCACGGGCTAAGCGGCAGAAGGTATCTAATAAATTGTTTGTTTGTTTTGGTAATGCCTAATAAATTGTTGTTGATTTTGTTAGTTAGTGGCTGTGCACCTGCATTTAGTTTCGCCATTTAGAAATATTATTAGCTATAGACTCTAGCTCAACTGATCAGTTAAAACTGGCTTTTTTATCAATGCAACCATAGAAACCTAAATTTCTCTTTTTTACTTCTTGAGGAAAAAATGTTTGCATGTTATTGCTACAGAAATCCGGACTTCATTCATTCTCAGACTGTCAAGCAGAGATCTGTTAACAAGCTCCCTTTATCTTTTCCATGATGTTGTTTTAGATATTATCTTTTGTTCTTTTAAAATCTGGATCAATCCTCATCCTCCATCCCTCCCTTCCTGTCAAATGTGTATCCCCTAGTTATGTGGTTCAGGCTTTCCTATGAAGTAATATCTTTCCAATCATTTTGAAAGCTAAATTCTGCAGCTTTTGTTGGGTTCAAATTTTAAACAACACACCTATCATAGCTCGACAAACACACAATTTGTTGGATTTTGTACGAGTTCTGAACCGCCTTCTATTGTCCGAAAAATCTCCTTATCGTTTATAGTTCAAGTCTTACAAATGGTAATTGTTTATAGTTGACCGCCAATGTTAAAACTTAAGATATAAAATATCATGGTGGATGATGTTTCAATCCATGAAGACAATACTTTCATATTGTTCTGTTGGTGTGTTGTATTTTGTTCTGAAAATTTTCACATGTAGGCGCTCGAAGCTCCAAAAGAACCCCGTCGTCCTAAAACACACTGGGATCATGTTTTGGAGGAGATGGCCTGGTTATCCAAGGTAACTAAGGGATGCAGTTTTTCTGGAACTATGCCTTATTATCAATATCACCTTGGCTGTTGAAGTTCTTGATCTCTCATGTTGCTAATTATTTGGCTCAGGACTTCGAGGCGGAAAGAAAATGGAAACTCGCTCAGGCAAAGAAAGTTGCTATTAGAGCAAGCAAGGGAATGGCAGATCAGCCTACTAGGGGCGAGAGGAGAGTAAAGGTGTAGATTCTGAGCTTAATTGTGTTAGAGATGCGTATAGTTGCTGAAACCAGTACTAAAACTGGACAAAAACTTGATATTGTTGCTCGTGTTTTATGATGAAAGTAGCATTGTGTTCTGCCCCAAGTTTTATTTGCTTTATTATTTATGCTAATGTTGAATTGCACACTTGTTTAGGGGGAGGAACAGAGGTTACGAAAAGTGGCTCTTGGTATCTCCAAAGATGTAAAGAAGTTCTGGACAAAAATAGAGAAACTGGCAAGTCATCTCTGAAAACTTCTTATGCCAACTTCACATATATTTAGTTCTCGTTACCTTTCCATACTGAGTTTTCTTCTGCTCCCCCTGCAATCCTGGCGGATATAGGTATTGTATAAACATCAATTAGAGCTGGATGACAAGAAGAAGAAGGCAATGGATAAGCAGCTTGAGTTCCTTCTCGGGCAAACTGAAAGGTAGCATACCTTTTTCATAAATTTTTCGCTATTTACTAACTTTAGCCATGGAGCTTTAGTGCGCATGCTATCAACAGAAGCACAAATAAGCTGGTGCATGCTTGATATTGTTCTTCAAACCTGAGCTTTAAGTACTTCGTCTCCATACTGATACTCTGCTGATCGGCTCTTAATGTTTCAGGTATTCTTCAATGCTTGCCGAGAACCTTGTGCTCTCACCAACTCCTTGTAAAGCATCTACATCGTATGTGTCTCAAGAACAATCAAGAATTCAATGGAAAGAAGGTGATGACGTTGATCAAACTTCAGAATCTGATACTGGTAAGTGGTAGATATCTAGCCATATCTAGCCATTTGGTTTCTTCTGCTATATTTGTACTTTGGGTGGTTCTTAATTTTTTGATGATGCTAGGATCCCAGTCAAATGAGCAAGGTGTAGACACTGAGTTCGATATGCATTCTGAAGATGAGTCAGTAAGTTTTTACCTCTAATCTCTAGCTGTCTTATAAGGTTTATTATTACACATTATGCATTTCCTAGGTCCACGAGAAATTTCAGCGGCTTTTATACACTTTTATAATACTGTTATCTGTTTTCCCACTTGGTCATCTATAATTACTTTTTATCTGTTTGCCTGATGTGTGCAACTGTGTATTTATTATGCAAATTCTTAAACAAATATGAATAATGTAGAGCTTAATCTCGAAGTTCTGCACTTAGGGAGCTGTCTATGTACTAGACTTGCTTCTCTATAGAGTCCTCTATCTGCCCCGCTGCTCAACATAGTTACTGAGTGTGTTGAGTGCAAAGTGCAAGCATGTGCTATTATATATAAATATATTATACATATACTGTATTTTTTAGGAACATTGCTTGATATACAAAGAGTCAAGACTGTCTGTGTTCTGGGTCATGTACGATATCTGTCATCCGTGTACAATTTGGCTGTTTTAGATATCATTTTGGAACCTTATGTGCTTCTTCAGCATCCAATTATATATTTATGCAGTATTTATTTCTCTTGGCTTTAGGAAGATGACGAGCATACTATTGAGGAAGATGAAGCCCTCATCACTAAAGAAGAGCGGGCTGAAGAACTTGAAGCCTTGCAAAGTGAAATTGATCTGCCTCTTGAGGAGATACTCAAGCGCTATACCGACCAAGAAGGTAACTTAATTGTTCCTTGTCATTGTTATACGTACCATTCAAATAATTACATGGTTAAGTTATCTGATGTGCACTTGTACTTTGACAAGCTACATGCATCCAGAGTCCAAACTCATCTTTGATTGATTTTGGAAATCCATGCTATAAATTTAAATCATAATCGGAAGGGTATGTTAATTCATGCTATAAACTCCACTAGAAGCCAAGCCATTGGTTTTTAATTCTTAATGTTTATTGCTGACTGTTCGTTCTGTCAGATGGTTGAAAATATTTCAAAATGAAACAATGTTTAGTATCTGCTGAATTCAAGTGAGAATGTTTGAATAGTTTCCTTGTATTTGACGTGGTCATTTCATTATACTACAATACAATGAATATGGTAGTATGTTCAACTTTGAGTTTAATAGTTTACAAATATCCATCTTGATGAATACATTCTATATATTTTTTCCTCCATAATTAGTATTGTCTTACCTCAGTTTGCAGAGCCGAAAATTCTGACAAGGTTGACGATTCTTCTGGAGAAATCGAGCTAAAAATTTTCCGTCTATTAGTCATTGATTCTCTCTAACTTTGTGTTCAACTCTATTTAGGAATAGAGGAAAATGCTAAAAATGTGGCTGAAACAGAGGGACAAATCTCACCTGCAAAACCTGGCCGTGGTTGTGTAAGTTGTATGTGTTTTTGTATACTGCTGCTTGTTTTGGACTATATAATATTACTCAACTTGATATCCATGTTTAATTTTTACAGGTTGAAAGCAATGGCGTTCTTTCCTGGTCAGACCGCCCGGTAGTTGAAACATACAAAAGAAGAAAAACAGTGATGAAACTTCCTCAACCCGAGAAGAAGCCTGTGCTGAATGAATTGAATGATGAACAGGCAATACTTTGAACTTGAGATTTTCTTCAGTTTAACGTCTAACATTAAAATACTTGAGAATTGCCTAGTGATACTTTCTGCTTGGTGTTTCTGGAATTTCGTTCCCAAGATAATTTATGTGTCCTATGACCACCAGAATACCTGGGCTTCTCAAGATATGTAAAATGGATTAATACAAGGTTGCTGTAAAATCGATTTTAACCATGAGTAGAGTCAGTAGACTCAAACGACTGTAATCTCATAGTCATAGGGGTGTCAGTTGATATATCTCATATATTTTGTTCTTCTCTTCAAATACTCTGACACCTGACCCTATTGGTTCTTCTCTTCAAATACTCCGACTTCCTGGCCAACATCTACTTTCTTGCTTTGGTTGAAAACAAAGTCTGAGCATTAAACATTTTCTGAGTTTCGTAGCTTGTACACACTAACGCACATGCTTACTGTGTTAGTTAAACTGAAATTAAATCATATCTAGCTGTTGCTCATTGTCTTTATTTTCTTCTTTTCAGGAGGATGCTGATTTTATGATTTCAGCTGCAGAAGAAATGGAATATGTGATGGTAAGAATAAAGTTTATAGTCAAGCGGTTATTTTGTTTAGTATTAAGTTTCTTTTATTCTTTGCATGTTCAAGTACTAGTTTCTATTTGTTTTGCATGGCCAAGTACATTTGCAGTTTCTCACGAGCCTTCCAGAATAAGAAAAAAACTGAAAGACGTCCAGAGTTTCTAGTTTGTTAGTATAAGATTTTATAAATTTCACATCCTCAAATTTTCACTTGCTATTTGCGCTCAGGATGACGAGACGACACTTCTGGAGGAGGAAGAATTAGCAAATGCAGAACCTAATAATACTGTGGATGAGGTAGCGTTATCACTTTGCAGCTTCTGCAGTTCATATGTCATCTTGGTTTCAAATTGAATGATATTATAAGCATTCCACAGATTGCTCTACTGGAGAAGGAAAGTGAAGTTCCTATTGAAGAGCTGCTTGCAAGGTATAAGAAGGTATGCTGCAGAGTGTTTTCTTTGTCTTTTCTGAATTATCTTATGATACTGATCCTCCTGTAACTAAATCAGGATGACACAATTGAAAATAGAGGGACTGGCTCGGAATCTTTTTATACTTCCGACTCTGAGGAGTTGCTTGATGGCTCATCACAACAGGGAACTCCCGAGCCTAATCAGGCTGTTGAGGAAACTATCGCGTGCGAGCCTGACAAATCCCCTCATCTAGAAGATGAAGCTGAATGTCGAGGAAAGACCACAGAAGATGTTCAGAGTGAAGACATAATTGCTGATGCTGCGGCCGCAGCAAGGTCAGCACAGCCAACGGGTAGCACATTTTTGACAACCAGAGTGAGAACGAAATTCCCTTTTCTTCTCAAGTATCCTCTACGTGAATATCAACACATTGGTCTAGATTGGCTGGTTACCATGTACGAGAAGAGACTTAATGGCATCCTTGCTGATGAGATGGGTCTGGGGAAGACAATTATGACAATTGCTCTGCTTGCTCATTTGGCTATCGAAAAAGGAATATGGGGTCCACATCTTATTGTTGTCCCTACTAGTGTCATGCTCAATTGGGAAACTGAGTTTCTTAAATGGTGCCCCGCTTTCAAAATACTGACTTACTTTGGAAGTGCAAAAGAGCGGAGAATTAAGCGGCAAGGATGGTTGAAACCTAATTCATTTCATATTTGCATAACAACTTATAGGTTGGTCATCCAGGATTCTAAAGTTTTCAAGCGGAAGAAATGGAAATACCTGATTCTGGATGAAGCTCATCTGATAAAGAATTGGAAGTCACAAAGGTGGCAAACTCTTCTTAATTTTAACTCGAAAAGACGTATCCTTCTAACTGGAACACCACTTCAGAATGATCTGATGGAACTATGGTCCCTGATGCATTTCTTGATGCCACATGTTTTTCAGTCGCACCAGGAATTTAAGGAGTGGTTTACTAATCCTATATCTGGAATGGTGGAGGGACAAGATAAGGTGAACAAGGAAGTGGTTGACCGTTTGCATAATGTTCTCCGTCCTTTTTTACTGCGTCGACTGAAAAGGGATGTTGAGAAGCAGCTTCCAAGTAAACATGAACATGTTATCTTTTGTAGACTGTCAAGAAGGCAGCGGAACTTGTATGAAGATTTCATTGCTAGCTCTGATACACAAGCTACTCTAGCTAGTGCCAATTTTTTTGGAATGATTGGTGTTATTATGCAACTACGTAAAGTCTGCAATCATCCTGATCTGTTTGAAGGTCGGCCGATTGTTAGTTCTTATGATATGAGAGGCATGGATGTGCAGTTGAGTTCTTCTGTCTGCTCAATGCTCTCTCACGGCCCTTTCTCAACTGTTGATTTGATTGGATTGGGGTTTGTTTTCACACATCTCGAATTCTCCATGACTTCTTGGGAGAATGAAGAAATTGAAGCTATTGCTACCCCTTCAAACATAATTGAGAATTCTGTTGACCTGACTGGCTTGGAAGACAACTGGCCTGGATTGAAATATCAGAAAAGGCCACGGGCAACCAGCATCTTTGAAGAGATCCACAAGACCCTCTTGGTTAATAGGTTGGAAGAAGCGAAAGAGCGGGCTTCAGCTCTTGCATGGTGGAATTCTTTGAGATGCAAGAAAAAGCCCATCTATGGCACTGGCATACGGGAGCTTGTTAGTGTCAGACATCCTGTCCTTGACATTCATCTTCATAAACAGAATCCCGTTTCGTGGGACTTCTCTTCCAAGCTTTCAGATATTGTTCTTTCACCAGTCGAAAGATTTGGAAAGACTGCTGATCAGGTAGAGAGTTTCATGTTTGCAATACCTGCTGCACGTGCCCCAGCCCCAGTCTGTTGGTGCAGTAAAGGAGGATCACCTGTATTTTTTCCCAACTCGTATAAAGACAGATGTTCTCAGGCTCTTTTCCCGCTACTTACCCCATTTCGAACTGCTATTGTCCGAAGACAAGTCTACTTTCCAGATAGAAGACTTATACAGTTTGATTGTGGTAAACTCCAGGAGCTTTCAGTTCTGCTCAGGCGATTGAGGTCAGAGGGTCACCGGGCACTTATATTCACCCAAATGACAAAGATGCTTGACATTTTGGAGGCATTTATTAACCTGTACGGTTATACTTACATGCGCCTGGATGGTTCAACTCCACCCGAGGAGAGGCAAACACTTATGCAGCGGTTTAATACTAACCCAAAGATCTTTCTGTTTATTCTATCAACACGCAGTGGTGGTGTTGGGATCAACCTTGTCGGGGCAGATACTGTGATCTTTTATGATAGTGACTGGAATCCAGCCATGGATCAGCAGGCACAAGATCGATGCCACAGAATAGGGCAGACACGTGAAGTGCATATCTATCGGTTGATTAGTGAGAGCACTATTGAAGAAAACATTTTGAAAAAGGCCAATCAGAAACGTGCTCTTGACAATTTGGTCATACAGAGTGGAAGCTACAATACTGATTTTTTCAAGAAACTGGATCCTATGGAATTGTTCTCAAGCAATAGCTCGACTCCAAGAAAAGACTTACAGACAGAGAGAGCTCCTAAAACTGGTGGAGATGCAGATTTATCTAGTGCAGATCTGGATGCTGCTCTAAAGAATGCTGAAGATGAGGCAGACTACATGGCATTGAAGAAAGTTGAAGAGGAAGAGGCCGTGGAAAATCAAGAATTCACTGAGGAAGCTGTTGGAAAGCTGGATGAAGATGAGCTCATCAATGAAGATGATGTGAAACTCGATGATCCGACTGAGAACATTGTGTCCAATGCAAAGTCAGATGAAGGTAATGTCATAACTGGAAGACAGCCAGTAGAGGGCAGTGTCCTCACTTTGGCTGCCAAAGAAGATGATATTGATATGCTTGCTGACGTCAGGCAGATGGCCGCTGCTGCAGTTGCTGCAGGACAAGAAATCTTGTCCTTTGAGAATCAGTTACGTCCCATAGATCGATATGCTATACGCTTCTTAGAGTTATGGGACCCAATAATTAACAAGGCTACTCTGCAATCCAACATTCATATTGAGGAAAGAGAGTGGGAACTAGAGCGCATTGAGAAGTTAAAGGATGAGATGGAGGCTGAGATAGACGAGGAAGAAGAACCGCTTGTGTATGAAAGTATGCATACTCTTGTGCTGCTTGTTTTTATCTTTTCATCATCCCCTTCCAAGTGTCACATCTGCCAATCTCATTTAATATACCCCCTTGTGTCACAGATCTGTTGGTAGGGTGCCATTACTCTCCTTTTGGTTTCTTTGGTACTAGACAATTTAGATGGCATGTTCAGTTTTCCTTTCATTAGTGTCTTTTGCTCATAATATAGGATTTGATTCCTTTATCACTATTTTCTTTCCTCCTTAGTAGAGGCTGGCTAAACAACAAATGTCACAATTTAAGCTATATAGTATTTGATAATATATCTCCTGTGCAGGTTGGGATGCTGATTATGCAACTGAAGCATATAGACAGCAAGTTGAAGTGCTAGCTCAACACCAGGTTTGTGATTCTGAGTCCTCACTTGTTAATATCTTAAGATTAGAATGGTTTGGATTTTGGAAAGAAATTTGGCATATAATATTCTTGCTGGACCTTGCAGTCTGCCAGTCCCTACTTATGCTCATATTATCTAAATTATCGTCCTTTAGCAGTTGATGGAAGATCTCGAGCGTGAAGCACAGGAGAAGGCTGCTTTAGAACTTGCGAATTCTGAATCTCTGAGGTGGGCAAATGTTCAATTCATGTCTTGAGCAAACTTTGTTTTGTGATTTTGTCTATGAGTAATCTGCATCTGTATAGGTTTGGACTTGTGAATGAGGCATTCCCATTGTTATCTTGACGTATGAATTACATATATGTGATGAATAAGAATTATATATTTGTTAATTTGTGTAGTTATACAGATAACTTTTTATGGCTAAGACTTTGTACATTGATAGTCTCACTGCCTATTTCTCTATGTAAACAAGCTAGTTAGTCTCTAGGTCTCTTGAGTTGGATAAATTTATCATGTTGAATATGACTTCTATTTATCTGATTTTAATATCTGTTTCTTCACTGAAACAGGAACGATACATATGTGACTCCTAAACCAAAAAAGAAAAAGGCCAAGAAACCCAAGTTCAAATCTTTGAAGAAAGGAGCCCTAGCTTCTAAATCCACGCCAGCAAAAGAAGAGACATCAGTGGAAGAAATGTCCATGGATGAATATGACGATACTGTCTCCTCAGATACACCATCACCATGCACGACTCCGGAAACAAAATGGAAACCTGTGTGGGAAGATGATGAACGGGTTAAAAAGAAGTCAAAAAATTTGAAGTCCTCTGACCTAGGAGATGTTGTTTTGTATCCTAGATTTTCCGGCAAGCATCAGGCTGGACATAAAGAATTGAGACTCTGCGAAAATGGCATAATTGATCTCGAGTCTAAGCAATTAAGCAAGAACAGAAACCGAGGAAAACTTTCTATACCCTTTCTGCCACTAAAACGGGTTTTCACAATAAAACCAGAGAAGTTAAAAAAGAAAGTTAGCATCTGGTCCAAGGATTATATACCCTCTCCAGGCGTTTGGTCGCCACTGGAAGATGTGGTGTTATGTGCTGCCATTCATGAGTATGGTCCAAATTGGGATTTGGCAAGTGAGATCTTGCATGGAATGACTGGTGGTGGGTATTATCAGGGTAGATATCGCCATCCTGCGCATTGCTGCGAGAGGGTTAGGGAATTGGTTCAAAAACATGTACTGTCCATCAATGATACGACAAGTAAGGACAAAGCTGTCATTGTTGGTTCCGGAAAGACTCTTCTTAGAGTAACGGAGGTACTCTTGCTTGAAAATTTTCTAATAATTTCTCTAATAAGTAATAACTAAGTCGCTTGAATTAAACTACTCGCCACTTAGATTTAGTTCTTTTGACTGGTTAACATTATCGACCCAGAACGGAAAAGTAGCATATAGATTTCTGTCCAGATACTTTGGAGGAGGTAGATGAATTATTAGATTATTGTAGAAGCTAAAATTAACTGCACTCGGCTTCGCTCTGTTTTCTTGTATCTTAAAAGTTGCTTTAATTGATTTATGCCTATCGTGGCAAATAATTTTATCCATTTTCGTACATTGTTTTATTTTTTTGGTTTTGTTCTCACCTAGGTCTATGGTCAACACTTGTATATAATATATTATCTGTCTAATTTCTCACATTACATTTGGAGCACAAAAAACGAAAAGAACTTCAAGCTATTCCACCTAGCAGCAACAGAATGAGTTACAAGAAGAAAACAACTCTAAACACCAATATTTCTGCTTATTATTTTCCTTTTCGTAATTATTGTCACTTTCAGTTATTTTGCTCAAGCATTAGTATGTTTTCTCTGGGTATTTTGCATCACTTGGAAGGTAGTATTTTGCAATTGTCTCCCAAGTGACGGGGCTATTATTTTTCTGTCTGCAATTGTCTATTTTTCTATATTTTGTTTATTTTCATTTTATTAAATTCTTTTAGATGTTGCAAATTGTACATAAATGTTATAGTACATTTGCCTTTTCTGCTTGTTGATATTCTGTATTACATTACTTCACTAATGCAGTCCCACTGATTAGTGGACTCTACTAATACAATGAATTGTATTACATAACTCCACTAATACATCCCCACTGTATTAGTGCTAAATACAGTCTCACTGCATTGCACAACTCTACTAATACACACCCATTGTATTAGTGAACTGTACAAACACAGTCTCATTGTATTGCACAACTCTACTAATACAGTCTATGCGTTCAAGCAAATTATGAATTGTAAATTGATATAAAAGTAAAAAAATA
>JAYMSR010000416.1:0-14408 GCA_036897825.1 Plantago rigida
GTTGGATTAGTCGCATGTAGCGGATACCAACGAAAAATCGAAAAAGTTAGATGGTGATTTTGTTTTACGAGTCTTCCATTGCTAATGAAACTCTGTGTTTTGAAGAAAAAAAAAGACCCATCGACTGAGGCGGGCCGGATACCCGAAAACCGACCCGAACGCCCAGCCCCAGCCCTAGTTTCATCTATTCAACAAAATAAACTCCTGCCCTCATCTTCCTTCCCGATTCAGAATATTCTCCCGCCTGTCCTATCCTATTCCCTGCAAATCTGTACTGCTCTACTTCGATACACCATCATTCAATCAATCATTCTCTTTTGCCTCTCATCACCTTATTCAGCAATTACTGAATTACTTTCAGTTTATTTGTGTTTTCAAATTTGCCCAAGAAATTCATTTATTTGAGTTGGTGAGATGGGTGTACCGGCGTTTTACCGGTGGCTGGCCGAGAAGTATCCGATGGTGGTGGTCGATGTGGTAGAAGAAGAGGCTGTAGTTATTGAAGGAGTCAAAATTCCCTTGGATACGAGTAAAGCTAACCCTAACAATATCGAGTATGATAATTTGTACCTCGATATGAATGGCATTATTCACCCATGTTTTCACCCGGAAGATCGCGTAAGTTTCTTCTACGCTTTGGTTATTGTGTTGTATGCTGATTTGGATTCGTTCCTGAAATTACTGTTTGTTGTGAATTGCGTTGAGTTCTATTACTGGAACTTAGTTTGTTATGCTTTTGCTTATTGCACTCAAGTGTTTGCTCCTGATTTCATTGATGAATATGGTTTATAGGTTAGCTTACTTCAATTTTGAGCTCTATTCATCTGAAAAACCATTAATTTTAGTTATGATTAGTTGTTTTTTATACTGCAAATAAATTCAATTCAATTCAGTTCAATTCAGACGAAGAGAACATAGCCTAAGCTAAACATTTAGACATCGCCACGAAGAACAGTGATCAAATCGAGGTTGCTCGGGTTGTATTTGCAAACAATTGTTAAAAGTACTTTTGGCTCTCGTTTGTGCAGTTAAAAAAAGTGATGACAAGCGAATACATGATGAGCTGTTTGACATTGTTGTGAGTAGTTTGGAGAATTCCGTAAAGTGTCTTGAACATTTCCTGGCTACTTGCAAACTAGTTGCTCCTTTTTGCTTGACACGCACTAGTCTAGCTAGTTTGTAATTGTTGCAGGCATAGTTTGCGGGATGTGGTTGTAGTTTGTATAGGTTGAATGCTGGAGGTTTCTGATTTTGTTTTTCTTAAATAATTGTACTTTCGAGATTACATTGAATTTGACCCCACCTCACAACACAACACACAGAGCGCCCCCCATCCCTACAGTTACAGTGCATAATAATTTTAGACATCACATGACTGTTTGGCATCGACTAAAGAAAGTGAGTTAGGGAGACGGATTAACTCCTGAATAGTACTTGATTTCTAGGAGTTGTGATTTTTGGTGTTTGGCATTGGGTTAAGGATTATAAGTTTTATAAGGTTGTTACTTATTATACAGGGTGTGTACGAGTGAAGTGATGTGTGTAAGAAAGACGCGACGAGTTGAGTGAATTGTGTAAGAAAGAAGTGATGAGTTTTCTTAAGTCTATTTGATCGTTTTTAAGGTTTTTATATTGATGTGATTGATATGGAGAAAGAAAAGTAGACTAGAGAGGGAATTATCTTGTTTAAGGGAGTTGGAAGTGAGTCAAATAAAATACTGCTGAGGATGAGCATTAAATCCAAGCCAAACATCAAACTTTTGTTGAACTTTAACGCTATTATAAACAGCCGGCACATTACTGAACAGTAGCTCTTTTAGTACTAGACTGACACTATATTATCATGTGTCACGCCTTTCAGTTGATTAGAAACTGTTGTGATTCTGAGATAAGCTGTTAGCCGTGTTATTCCATGCCTAGTGGCTAAATCATAGCTGACACACTCGCATATTGACACGTGTGCGTGTCTTTGTTGCAAATAATAAATGGCAGTGGATAGACAATATAACACGAGACTTTTCATTCAAGGGGTGCGCACTATATAGTATAGTATGCATGTCTTTTTGTAATCTTGTTATGTTTTCTGCTGATACTTCTACTACAAAGGCTATTAAGACACTCTTAACTCAGAGCAGAACAGTTTCAGAGCTGTAGGCTGTGGCCTGTGCTGTCCATTTTATCCTGCTTATATTACTAAGTAGATGATACATTGATTTTGCACCTCACCCTTGATAGTGATTTTATCTTGTAACTTCTTCACATTATAACAGACGAGTCTAATTTTGAACTTACTTTTTTTATGCAGCCTTCTCCAACTACCTTTGATGAAGTTTTCCAGTGCATATTTGATTACATAGATAGGCTTTTTGCGATGGTACGGCCACGAAAACTGCTTTATATGGCCATCGGTGAGTAAAAAGGTCAACTGATTGAGTGGTAAGTCTAAACTCAATGTAACTAACAACATATCTTATGTAGATGGTGTGGCACCAAGGGCTAAAATGAATCAACAACGGTCAAGGCGTTTCAGGGCAGCCAAAGATGCGGCAGAAGCGGTTTGCTTCCTCATAATGTTTCCTTGTGTGTACAAGTGGTGATAGACATGTATGCTTCATCTGATTTGCAATTCTTTTTGTAGGCTGCTGAAGAGGAGCGGTTACGTGAGGAGTTTGAGCGTGAGGGCAGGAAGCTTCCTCCTAAACAGGAGTCACAACTCGTTGATTCCAATGTCATTACTCCTGGAACACCATTTATGGACGTTCTGTCAGTTGCTCTGCAATACTATGTTCACCTCAGAATAAACAATGATCCTGGATGGAAGAACGTGAAGGTATTGTTGTTGTTGCCTTGCTGCAAGTCTGCAACTCAGATTTTGCCTTTAATATATAGTTAATTTGCAAATGGCAGAGTCTGTTCTGTATGATACCAATTGCAATCAACAGTTGTATTTACGATGGCTAATGCATACCATTTTTGCAATGTGTTTTACTCAAATTACTTTTCTTCCATGAAGGTTATACTCTCTGATGCAAATGTTCCTGGTGAAGGGGAACACAAAATCATGTCATACATTCGTCTCCAGAGAAACCTTCCTGGTTTTGATCCAAACACGCGCCATTGTCTCTATGGTTTGGTATATGTTACTGTTGCTTCTTTCCGTTCTGAAAGTTTCACAACAACTAAGGAGTTGGCTGATTTGAAAACTACTACCTACCCCCCAAACCCTGACTCTGGATTCTGGAACTGCAGTACTTTAATTACAGACTCTATTTTGTTAACAGGATGCTGACTTGATCATGTTAGCGTTGGCGACACATGAAGTTCATTTTTCGATACTTCGAGAGGTAACAATTAGAACATCATGAATGTCAACTTTTTATGTTGAGTTGTTACTTACTTCTGAAACACTTCTGCCTGGTGATGATTCAGAATATCTAGATATAGTTAGTTTCAGTATCGTAAATTTATATACTTGGGTGAAACATGACCATTTGGACTTGAGCCTATTATGTGTGTCAATGCATAGGTACTGTACGATTAACACGTAAAGATTATTGTGCTGCTCTGATATTTGATATTGATGATGGTTATTTTCCTTCCCTTTTTGGTTCTGAAGGTTGTGTTTACACCGGGACAACAAGAAAAATGCTTTCTTTGTGGGCAGATGGGCCACTTTGCTTCAGACTGTGAAGGTAAAGCGAAGAGAAAGGCAGGTGAATTTGATGAGAAAGGTGAAGTCATTGTACCTAAAAAGCCATTTCAGGTTTGTCTGTGATTCATTAGAAGTAACAGTATTTAGAATTCTAGAATTCTGTTCTTAAATTTTTTGGCTGATCCATCATTATGTTGTAGTTTCTAAACATCTGGACGCTCCGTGAATATCTGGAATATGAGATGAGAATTCCTAATCTCCCATTTGAGATGGACTTTGAGTGCATAATTGATGATTTTATCTTCATGTGCTTCTTTGTTGGTAATGATTTTTTGCCACATATGCCCACACTTGAGATTCGCGAGGTTTGTTTTATTGATGCTTTACTTCCAAGTTCTCTGGTTATTATTGTATTTGTCCTGTGAGCTTTTAATTTCAACGTCAGTGGTAAATTTTCATCATGAATAAGCACATGGCAACCTGGACTGATGCTAAGACTGGCTGAATATAAATTGGGAGGAAGAAATGTTAATTCTTCTTGATTTAATTTCTGTGTGAAACCATCTTTAAATCTGTAAATTGAAGGTTATGGATAAGAGATAAGCTAAAATGTGAACTGGCCTGCGATCTTGAAAACTGAGAATTACTTCCATTCTTCCAAGAAGAACGTGGGATGAGACAAACTGCACTTAAAAGATTGACTAGTTGTCAGGAAAAGTTACTAGTTGAATAGATTGGTAAAGATTCTGAAGATAAAATTTTGTTGGGAAATTAAGAAATAAAGAATTATGAATATGATAGGGATCTGTAATTATAAGTAACCAAATGATAATTATTTATTCAGGAACTGCACACTCCATGTTTTCTATGCCACATTAGCACATCGATACATCTGCATCATTGTTTTTTCTACACAGGATGAGACTGGCTCTTTTGCTTCTTTTTTTTTCTTCTGGATGTACAAAGAAACCAATTTGCATAGAGGATAGCTGAATATAATGCATTTATTTCTATTTTGGATGTTATAGGGTGCCATCAACCTGCTTATGGCTGTTTATAAAAAGGAGCTCAGATCCTTAGGCGGCTTCTTGACCAATGGAAGCAAGGTGTGTTAATTTTGTTCTATAAATAATGATCGTCGATCCTGATGTTAATGCTTTGTCATAGCTACATTGATGATTGAGCTTTATATATATTCTGTTACCTTTCCTACCCTCTTCAGCCGAATCTCCAGAGAGTGGAACGCTTTATTCAAGCTGTAGGAGCGTTTGAAGATAAAATATTTCAGAAAAGAGCCAGGTTGCATCAGGTTGGTTCTACTTACCCCCTCAAGTTATCACCACTTATCTGACCTCTGTTTTTAGTAACATGATGCAGTAGGTACTAGGTATGCACGTCAGAGCTTCGAATTATGCATTAGCAGTGTATTCTTTAGTACACCATGTTGGCCACTAGATCCACTGTGCAAGAAATGTGAATGGTTTATCCTACCATGGCTGAGTCAGGAGTAAGTGTCAAACCAAAACAAAACACATGCTTTCTGGAGATAATACATGTGAATATGTATGTTTTATATCTACCAACAATAAGGGGAAACTTATAGGATGATGCAGTAACATGACGAAGTAGGTATGCACATCAGAACTTAGATATGTGTTAGCCAAGTATTCCTCAGTAGAATCAGTACCACATGTACTTGGCCTCTAGATTCACTGAGCGAGAAATTTGAATGGTTTATCCCACCGTAGTTGAGTCAGCATTGTGTCAATACCAAGCCAAAGCACATGCTTTCTGGAGGTAAAGCGTGTCAATATGCATGTTTTATATGTATCAGCAATAAAGGGAAACATATAGGAGACATGTCATCAAGTTTTGGAAATAAAAAAGCAGCTAAGTTTGTTGAGTACATGATAGATAATTTGTTTTTTAGCTCTAACATAGAGACGGCCATTTGTGAAGTACAGAGAGTCAGAGACTTACCATGTATATTTGAACAAAAACTTGCACTAGTCAGAGAAGATTTTTTTCAAGCTGATCTAAAGAAAGAAAATCAATGTTACAATCATGCAGGATGCTTCTGCGAAGACATTGACATGTATATAAAACAATAAACGAATGAGCACTAGATAAAACTTATCTCTAATGATACGGTACGAGATTACTAGAAAACAGGAAACGAGATGCCTGGGCTACTCGAGCCACATCTGGATTAATATACAACTATTGTTATTCTGTGTGATCCATTGTCTACTCTGCAACTCTCATTATTATTGATCTATCGAAGGACTTGATATGTCTGCTAGTTTCTCATTTCATGTTTTCTTCTGATCTTATTTGTATCACTTGAACTGGCAAAAGGCTCTCTGGGTGGTGCAATGCTTGACTTAACATAAAACCCTGGGGTCATAGCAAGCAATACGTTTTTTTCTTCATCCTTTTTCATTGCTAAATAGAGTTTATTACTTGTCTATGTATGATAGTATTAATTGGTTATGAATGGCCTGGCTTAGTTGTGAAGCTAACTATCATCCCATGACTTCTACTTCTTTGACAATGTCGTGTTGTCCCTGGTAACCAGCAGATAATTTTCACCCATTGTAGACAATGAAAGGCCCTGAGATATGTTAAATAACTTGAGTGTCCTTTAGTTTTTCAGTTTTTTCTTGCTTAGGCTCAACAATACAGGTTTATAGTTTATTTATTTATTTCACGATAAAAGCGAACTTAATTGAAAAGCACAAGTTGTGCTTTGCTATCTACATGATTCAGCCAAGGGTTCAATTACGAGGTGAACTTTATCCCAAACAAAAAATAGAACTGGACTTTCTATGACAATTGTGAAGAATTTATCTATGGTGTCGTAAACAGTCATTGAGTGTAAACACATGAAGAACTGCACTGCAATTCTCCAGCTTTTCCATATCCAAATTACGATTGTCAAAGATGATCTCATTCTTTCTTCCCACATACTCCACGTAACAAGTGCACACGTGCACCCCGTAGATGTCATTTCTTGCTTTTAAGATGAAAAAGTCCGTTACTTTACTGTACCCGACTGAGGCGATGTTAAACCATGCTTTTAATTTCATCCAAAGAGGTTTATAGTATAGAGTGTACATCTCTCCTGGAAGTAGGATGCTTTATACTCTCTTCCAATCATTTTATATGGAAGCTACTCTGATGTTACCTATCCACCATTTCGTTGGACCCTAACCTAATATGCTGTGTCTTCGGATTTCTGTATTTCGGATTTGGGAGGTGCTGTCTCTATATGTACATTGCAAAAAAGCTGTGTTCTTTCTATAGTTTTGTGATTAATTTTTCAAATTATGTATGGTTGATTAACCTATATTAACTTGCTTATTTTATTGTAATCATCTTGTAATGTTCACAGAGACAATCTGAAAGAGTTAAGCGTGATAAACTAGCCAAGAGAGGGGATGATATGGAACCTAGTAACCAACCGGAACTAGTTCCAGTTAATCGGTTTCATGGTTCTCGCCTTGCTTCTGGTCATTCACCTTCCCCGTTTCAACAGAAGGATTCTTCTAGTTCTCGTAGGCATGATCAAGTTGGCCATGCTACCTCAAGTATGTCTGGTCTTGATATACAGTGCGAACAATCTGGATTGTTGGAGGGCAAGAACACTCGTGGCCAGGCCCAGAAAGTTGCACGCTTCGACTCTGGGGCCACCATAGGTGCAGCAATTGTTGAAACGGAGAGTAATCTTGAAAGTGATGTATGTATTCTTTCTTCAAAGGAGTAAAATTATTGCGATTTTTGCATCGTCATTTCTGTATTTTAAAATTATGTAAGATCAATTTTTTTGTAGTTGCGGTTTGATTTTTGGGTGAGGTGCATTTGCCTTTCTCACCCAGATTGTCATAGGATCATTAGCTGTTATTTCAAATATTTTGTTTGAGATGTAGTAAACTTAATGAGTTCATTCGTATATTTTTCTTTCAGGTAAATGATAACAAAGAAGAGCTGAAAATAAAGCTTAAGGAGAAACTTCGTGAGAAGTCTGATGTATTTAATATGGATAACGCGGAGGAAGACAAGGTCTAAGCATTATTCTCATTATGTGTATGCATTATTGTTTGCACATTCATATACCTGGTTAATTTATTGAAGTTTCCCTTGGCTGTGAAGTTCAAGATTCGTACCTTTTAGGATAGTTAGAGCTTCTTTTTGACTTATTTTATTTTTTTTAATATCTTTTGTTTGTGCGACTGTTGTAAGCTTTTGTTTATTGTGTTGTCCGTTTACTTTGAGAAGTATCCTCGAGGCTCATATTGGATATAGCTTCATATTGTTAGGAATAATAAGATCTCATATTGGATAAATTATGAACATGATTTTTTGCTAAGAGAGTAGACAACATTTGTGATTGCTGTTTTCCTAGATAGTTCTTCAAATCAATGCACAACATAGATAACTTGTGAATTTGTACCTCTGAAATTGTAGGAATTCTAGTTTAAGCTGCAAATTTTCATACATCATTTGGAATTGGATTTATTTAGTGCTTATCTGGCACTGATTAGCTGTAGTAATACTTAATCTGTAGTTAATACATTAATGTCACTCAGTTTTTTGTCAGTATTTGTGTTCTAGATGTTGATTTAACATGTTCACATAAAAACATTAGATGTACCCCTGTTCTATGGTGGACTTGAGATACGATTTTGTTTACCTTTTGTTTTGTTTTTTCTACATTCAGATAAAACTGGGAGCACCGGGTTGGAGAGAAAGGTATTATGAAGAGAAGTTTTCTGCAACGACTCCTGAGGAACTTGATGAAGTTCGGAGAGATCTAGTAAGTTTAACTTAATTCATGTTTTCGAGTACCAGTTACAGTTTGCTGGAGAGTTTGAGAAAAATTGTGAAATGACCCCATAAATGCATTTTACAGTTTTATGTTCTTGCATCTGGCTGATAAGATAAATAAATCATATCGGTTACAGATACCCGTTGTGTTGGTTCTTAATTTTGATTTCTGGCAGGTCCTGAAATACACTGAAGGTTTATGTTGGGTTATGCATTACTACTATGAAGGGGTCTGTTCCTGGAAATGGTAAGTTTTAGTTATTTTCTACTTCTTTACTGCATATTAGTTGAATTTATGTAGATCGTCACTGACACAAAGAAAGTTATAAAAGTGAACACTGAATGTTATGCACTTATAGCCTTATACTATCACTCACTGACACTTGTAAATCAGTACTGTTTTCCTGTGACTTGGGATTGATTGTGTATTTCAGTAACCAGTAAATTATTTGAACAGTTTCCTTGCTCAGTTGCTGGAAGTGTTGGGTGACACTTGTGCAAAACAAGAAACTTTTTCAATAATGCAAAGTGTTACAAAAGTACACATCATAAACTATTTCCGTGATAGCGAAGATGTTTAAAGCACTTTCCAGTCCGACCATCTTGGAGTTCTAAACCTTCGTTAATAAAAAATGGCTGACCGGAAAAAGTCAAATTGAAAAGCTTTTAGTGAGACGGAGGGAGTAATATTTAATTTCGTTTGGTGAATCTTGGTTGATATTGTTACATCTGAGAGACACTATTCTGTTTACATTGATAATACATGTCTGATGCATAAAACTTCAATTCAGGTTTTATCCGTACCATTATGCGCCATTTGCTTCAGACCTCAAGGATCTGGGGAAGTTGAACATAAAGTTTGAATTGGGGTCACCATTTAGACCTTTCAATCAGTTACTGGGTGTTTTCCCTGCTGCAAGGTTGGATAAGTTTTTATATTAGTTCGTCAGGCCTTTTTGTTAAAATACATTTAGTTATTTATTTTATTTATAATATAAATACATTCGGCTTTTTTTGTCGTCTGACTGGGGGTGCATTGCAGTTCTCATGCTTTGCCTGAGCAGTACAGAAAGTTGATGACTGATCCAAATTCACCCATTATTGATTTCTATCCTACTGGTACGATCATGTCTTTCTTGCTGCCTTGAAATGAAATAATTTTTCATGGTTAATATGAAAAAGTAATTCTCTCTTATATGTGTTTTTGATTGCTAGATTTTGAAGTGGACATGGCTGGTAAACGGTTCTCTTGGCAGGTGCGTTTTGCTCTTTTTATGTTTTCGTTACTGGAACATGATCATGTTTTGAGGCTTTGCTCTATCTATCACCTATTCTCATTTAATAAAAACACTATGTTGGCCATTTTCTGTCAGGGTATTGCCAAATTGCCATTTATTGACGAATCCCGTCTGCTGGCAGAAGTGGCAAAAATTGAACATACGCTTACGGTAATATGATTAGTCTATTTCTGCATCTTGTACTTTAGTTAGTCTTTTATGAAGGATAGGTTACTAATTTCGACTGCTTGTTGGTTTATCTTTATTCAGGAAGAAGAAGCACGAAGAAACAGTATCATGTTTGACATGCTTTTTGTATCAGTATCTCACACATTGTCCCCATACATATTTTCTCTTGATGATCGCTGCAAGCAGCTCACAGAGAGAGAACGAATTGAGATCAAAGAGAAGCTTGATCCAGCCGCAAGGTTTGTCCTGAAATTGTTTTCTACAATCTTAGGCCATGCCTGTGAACTTTTTGTGATAACATGATTGGAGTCTTATCTTGTTTTTGTCGACCAGATGTTTATGTTTACAAATCTTCAATCTCGTTTCTTTGCTGTATGTGATTGGCATGATTTTTTTTCTAGGTTACTTAGAGTTGAATGATTCTAGTAAAAGATAATTGCCCTCACCACTTTTCCCTTTCTGCTTGTTAACCATTGAAGTTCAAACTGCGTTCTTTAGGGATTACTGATTAAGGTTTCAGTTTGGAAAAATCTAATTCGAAAACTGTTAACAGGGATGGGGGCAGTGCACCCGATGCCTTGTTCTTTAGTTTGAGTTGAGAAGGTAGTAGAAACTCTTGTAGTTCCATCACTTACACTTTCTTAACACAATGCCCACCAGTTCCTTAATAAGAAGGCAGAGGCTCCTGTTTGCTATCCGACTTCTGTGAACACTAGCCTCTTATCATTTCTAAATGTTCCTTGCCTCCATCTTATAATGTTGTTTCGCCTGTTGGAACGTAAGTTATGATCCTCTGTTGGAGATCGATAACTACCTTTAGCTCACATCAGTTATCTTCTGTCTTCTGTTCTCTTTTAATGACCCTTTAACCATCTGCAGTTTGGCCCAACATAATTTTTGAGCTTGGTTATGGTGCGGTTATTGTATCATATGCTTTGGCTGTAACCAAATTGGAGATTTTTTCTAATTGAAATCCCTATCACATGGGCCTGAGGAATAATAGTTAGTTTCTTGTACTTATTTAGGGAAGTTTATTTAGAAATCCCTGAATAATTAACGTTTTACTGATATAATTTAAAATTGTCAACTGTTTCTTACTTTGATGCCCAATATGACTAATTTATATAACACAATGCATTTGATGAAAATACCCTCGTCTCTGTCAAAGGAAAGAAGAGGGGTGGGGGAGAATCTCAATATTAGTTAGTATGCACCCAAGCTTTACCTTAACCTAAAAAATCTCAAGTATTTTAGGCTAAATTTGCTTTACCTATTACTCTCACTGAGAAAGATTTAAGATTACCATTCATTCGGTTTCAGTTGGTTCCAAGTTCCCTGTCTCAGGATGTAACTGATTAGCACGAGCCATCTTGGCCCATTATTAATGAAGGGATTTGAATCCCATCTCTGTTCATGCAAATTCCTCCATGCTCCTGTAAAAGTGCACAAAATGTGACACTCTCCCATAATTAATATTATCAGGGCTTCAAACAAGTTTCTTTGTTAGCCCTAGAGGATCTGTTTGAATTTGATTTGGTTTGTTATATCGGACATAGAACTTTTCTCTTGTTCTGTTTTTTTTGTAATATTGAGAAAGTTCAGCACATATTTTGTTTTTCCAGTTTGAATTGTCGCTGAAGTTGCATTTAATTTTGGTTGGGTTTGTTGATATGTTGAAAGATAAAACCTCTATGAATTATGTGTTGGGAGTTGCAAACTCTCCTATGTTTAATAGATGAGGTTTTAGCTACTTGCACACTCATTAGGGTGCCTTTTTCCTTTTATTTCCTTTCCATGTTTGTGCTGGCTTGGATGCATTTTTATTATCATCTGAGTTGACAGAATGTTTTTGTACATATTGCTGATTGCTTGTGATCATGGGTTTTTAACCTACAATAAGTTGAAGTCCTATATTGCTCAATCTGATGATATTTAGGTCTACATGCAGTGGTGGAATGAATGGCTATATTTCCCTATGTACTGGGGATCCCTGCCCTCCTGTCTTTAGATCACCAATTCAAGGGATGGAAGACGTGATGGACAATCAAGTCATGTAAGCTTCTAGGACATTACATACACTTAGAAACCATATGCAATCTCAGATTATTAGTTTTCATTGTCATAGCTGACTTGAATTTGTTCATGTCCAGATGTGCAATATATAGACTTCCCGACGCTCATGAGCACATCACTAAACCTCCAGCAGGTGTTATTATCCCAGAGAAGGTGATTGTAGTTTCATTTTCATCTCGTCTTTCGTGCTCTCTTTTTTTTAGTTAATGCTTTTCATTTACATTTTGGAGGAGCTACTTTTTTTCCATATGTCAACTCCCCGCCCTCGCCCTTCCCAAATAAAGAAAAAACCTCCCTAGCTGGAAGAAGGGGGGGGGGATTGATTAGCGTGCATGCCTTTTGTGATTGTGCAAAAATTGGTACTGAATTCACTTTATCTTGATTTATCACGCTATCAATAACCTTTCTTTACTATTGACTTGCAGATAGTTTCGATGGGTGACTTAAAACCTGATCCTGTGCTCTGGCACGAGGATTCTGGGAGGAGGCCATTTGATAATGGAAGGAGGCCATATGACAATGGGAATCGGTCCTTTGACAATGGAAGGAAGCCATCTGATAATAGGTGTGCCTTTGAATATGGTCGGTTGCAGTTATCATATTTTTGATCTATAGAGGATTGTCATCTCAGTAATTTTAACTATTTGCAGACCCAACATCGTAAATGGAGCCATATCTGGCCGACAACTTGGAGAAGCTGCACACCGCCTTGTGGTTAATAGTTTAAATCTACCAAAGAGTGGCAATCCCAGTCAAATGTATCCTCCACGTCCTGTAGTATATGCACCACTCTACCCGTCTTATCCGAATCATGCATACCTTGGTGGCGAACCAGTAATACTACCATCCGATCCTCGTTATGCTCCTCCTACAGACATTAGAAGTCACCATAGACCACCAAGTTACCCGACTCACATACCGCCACACCCTCAGCCAACTCATAGTAATTACTCACATAATAGGTTCCCTAATCCTCGTGATGAATGGAATAATAGGCCTTCTCAAGCTCGGGATTATTCTGGGCGTGGTGGATACTATACTCAACCCCCGCCTCAACACGGTGGAAATATTTACCCCCCACAGAACCGAAATGTAGGCCCAGGTCCAGTTGATCGTGGTGATCATTTTCATAAGGGTCACAATAATTCAGGAGGTTATAGACCATACAGAGGTGGCAGGGGAGCTCCAGGCACATCTGGTGGTGGCAGGGGGTATGATCGTTCACGGCAATCAGTTAACCATTATGCGGCTCTGAGTAGGGGAGGAAGCAGGCATTCAGATAGTCGCAGATAGAGGAAGTGTTAATTGTGCCTAGTTGTGGAAGGGTTAGCTATAGGAGTTGTATCATAGGTTGGCCTTTTATCATAAGTTGTAGATTTAGGACAAAATGCTGATACGTAGGATATAGCTCGCTCGACCCAGAGTGTTCTCTCCTTGATTCTTTGTATTGTTTTTTCAATATGAATAGTGTTGTAGTAATATTGATGGGCAGTTGGCATAATTGACCCGGAGTGTCAGATAACTTGCCTATTCTACTGTATTCTCAAAATTTTACCATACAGTTGTTTTCATATAAACTTTTAAACATGTAAACTAAGTTGATATTTATGGATTTATTTAGTAAAATAATTAGTGGATAAAATAGCTGATCAGATAGATAAACTACTCTCTCCGGTATGAGTAGCTTCATACTTTTTCAGTGATTGTGGAGAGAACTTATCTGTTTATGCTTCTACTCACTTTTGACAAGTACTTTGTTGTCACGATAAAATATTTTGTCGTCTAACGCCAGTTAGGATTTGCCATGCCATATCTTGTCCCCATTATTAAGGGGCTATGGAAGTTTGAATCCATTCTTGTCCCCATTATTAAGGGGCTAGGGAAGTTTGAATCCATTTCCAAATGGGAGTGCAATTGAAATTCCTAGGGAAATACATTTGGCAAAACAAAAATATTTGCAAAATTCTATGTGTTTCAGCCCCTATAGGTGCTTTCCAAGTATTTTCTGAGGATTCTATTTACACAGACAAAATAAAATGAGTAAGATTAATACTTATAAAACGTTAAATGTGTTCATGCTACATTAAAATTAATACTAATACTATAAAAGACCAACTTATAACTAGGGAACTACACATAAAAACTAGGGAGAATTACATAATGATACCACCCCAATGTTTTATTAATTTTTAGTCATACATGTAATCTTTTCTGCAATTTAATTATTATTTATCTGATTTTTCGAAAATGCCCTCAATTGAACTTGTTACTTGCCTAAATAAGCATCATTCTAATGGATATGTTATCACGCTAATTTTAGTATATACAATATCACGCTGCTTTACATTAGATACAAATCCCAATCTCTCTCCAGATGCTTGCTTATTGAC